>CATIWF010028241.1:0-24177 GCA_949630135.1 Balakata baccata
ATAATTGAACAAACAAGCAACTTTTATTGAAAAGGAAAAAAATGTAGTACATAAAAATTAAAAATGTGTGATCATAAGCATTAAGCCATAATCTAAGAAACTAAGCCTAAGCAAAAGCAAAAAGAAATCTCAAGGCTAGAATCATACACTATGCTTCATCATCATTTCCTAACTCTTCTTCATTCTCTTCCTCATTTGGTGCATCTTTCTCAAAAGAAGTAGGACACACTTGCATACCCATATGGCTTTGCATGCCTTGAATGTCCAAATGAAGGTGCTTCATCATGTCAAAGATCTTCATCTGCAAGGAATACAAATCTTGCAAGGTAAGAGTAGCAGTAGCACATGTTGACTTGGGGCTTCTTGGGTTGGCTCTTTTTGTGCACTAGGGCTTCCTTCACCAAGAGATATCCTTGCCCTTTTCTTTGACATTTTTTGAGTAGCGACTTGGGCTCTGTGTTCCCCATAGACATACATAAACTCATGAGCTCCCTTATATGGCCTTATGTTGGCTTTGCGATTGAGAAGGTATTGAAGATCAAGGGGGTTGTCATATTTTGAAAAAAGAGAGGTAAGAACAGAGGTGTGCTCCGGGGTTAATAAGCCAAGTTGTTTGGCTATGAGAGTGATTTATGAGTTAAGAGAGATGGTGCCTTTAGTGTTGTTGATGATGGATTCAAATTTTTCAAGAAAAAAAGGACTGTTTTAGTAGGCTTGTGATGGATCATAGCATAAAGATAGAAAAGATAATCAAAAGTGACATTTCATTACTTTCGGTTCTCACAAGTGGTGAAGGCGATGATGAGATAGATAATGAAGTGATGAGGACTTGATATGTTTAGAATTGGAAAACTTATCAAGATAGTTTTCCAAGGAAATCTCCTTCCAAAAAGTGGAATAGGAGAGGTGCATCTCATCATCGTTTAACATACCTTTGTCATCTCTTGTTGTTCTCCAAACATCCAAAAATGAATGCCATTGTAGCCCAAGGGGTGTTCTAGATTGTCAATGACTTCAAGGGTGCATAAGAACTCAAGAGTAAGTTGTTCATGCCCATCTTCCATAGGAAGGACAAATGACATCAACCCATTTCTTCAAGTACAACCAGAATATCATCCTTTAGTGAATTTCAGTCATATCATCTAAGTCAAGAACCTTGTTGGGGACAAATTTTCTCTTGGATAGGCAATTTAAGAAAATCTTCTCATCTTTGGAGAAAGCTTCATAGATTTGTTCATATGAGGCAAAGGTTGGAGGAGGAGCAATACCATTGTCCTTAGAGGCACGAGTCTTAGAGGTTCCAATCTTAGGTGCCATGGAAAAGTTGAAGAAGGATTAAGTTTGAGAAAGAGAGAAAGAGACACCCTACCTATATAATAGGAATACTCCTACAATATAAGTAAGATACCGCATGACTGACCAAAAATCCTATTTAAATTTAAAACCTTTTCATTTAGTTAATTTTATTCACCTGTTTTATATCTTAGATTAGGCATGCTTCTCTCTCTCCTTTTCTTTTACATATCATCATATCATATGCATGCATATTACTTAACTATAAATACCATTTACATACTATTTGTTAACAAAATATCAAACATAATCTTAATTCATATATAAGCCGAGTCATCTACCCATATGCATGCTAAACATTTAAAAATAAAAGTATAGAATAATCGACCTACTAGCCGAGTCTTCTATGTCTCCTCTAATATGAGCTCAGACTTTTTCTTGATCGACCTTCATATCTACTATCTACAAGCTCCAATCCTAAGTGAGAAAAACCCACGCTAACCTATCTCTGGTTTAGTGGTACATATAGGTATTAAAGTTTTCCCATGTAGTCACACAATGCAAAACATAAATAAAAGGTAGCATTTTTCAATTTAACATCAAAATAATTTAATGTATCAATGTATAAAATTCTCATGTAATTATAATACATATTTCTTTTATTTATTCTACTCTATTATTTGCATACAACTCAAAACATGATAAATTCACATAAACGAATTTCTTTTAAATCATTGTTTAATTTCTATATTTTCTTTATTTAATTGTTAGTGCATGTCTCGTCCCTAAACTATCTAGATATGGAGTGTGAAGTAGGGGCTTGCGGAGCTTCAACATGGTTTTCCCTTATGTAGGTCTAGAAGTTTTGGGAAAGAAAAGTTAGCTGTCAAAAGAAAAAATGAATCCAGTTAACAAGTAACTTAAAGCCTCAAATTGTTTTTGGTATATTTTGTTAAAGACTTGTAATATATTATCAAAGATTTTTTTCATGTAGTGTATATATATTTTGGGGTATGTGACACTAGAATAGTGAGTAAAATATTGACATAAATATATATTAAATAGCAAGGATTAAGTTATGGAGTTTGGAATGTGCAAAATTTTTATTTGGATATATGCATAAATTTTAAATAGATATTTTTTTTTTTAAAAAGTAAGAGAATAATAAAAGATAATAATAATAAAATGTAAGTATTTATCTTTGGCCAAATTTTCAAGATAGTTAGGTTGGTAATGCTCACTTACCTTACTAATATAGAGTGGGGTAAGGGGTGTTACAATTGTTAGTATCAGAGCATAGGTTTAAAAAGGTTCTTGCCTAGTTGGGTATGGAAGATAAGTGTATGTTTCATGCATATGCATTTTCTTTAGGCTACTTTTCTCTGATAAGGAACCTTGTATAGATATTTATGAATTCTGAATCATGACAAAGTTATGAGGAAGTGCAAGAGGGTGATAACATAACTATTTCTACTGCTCAAAGACATACAACATCAGTTAGAGACTCAAGGCTCAGTGTAGCAGTACCATAACATACTGAATGACAGGCCAACTCGGGTTGTACACCTTTTATTCAACAAATAGTTAGTTTATAATAGCGGATCGTATAAGCCATGCTACCACCAGTTCCACCACATCCTCCACCTCAGCCAAAATCCTAGATTGAAAAATTGAGAAAATATGGGACCATAGATTTTATGGTTAGGAAAGGATGACCTAGCAACAACATAACTTTGGTTAGAAAAGACAGAGCAGGTTTTTGAGAACCTCCAATATCCTGAGGAGCATAAGGCTAGATATGAAGTATCCTTTCTTCAGGAGTATGCCTATGAATGGTGGAAATTAGTATTAGCGAAGCCTTTGACTCTAAGACCACTGACATGGGATTTCTTTGTGATAGAATTTAAGAAGAAATATGTGTCACGAGTTTATATTGATAAGAAAAAGAGAGAATTTTTGAATTTGAATAAGATGGGTATGAAAGTAGCTGATTATGAGAAAAAAGTTACCAAGCTGAGTAGGTATGCGGCTAGAATAATAGAAATTGAAGCGGATAAAAGTCGTAGATTTGAGGATGGCCTTGATGATCATATCAAGAACCTGGTCGCTTCCCATCAGTATACAAACTTTGCTACCTTGGTGTCCTCTGCAATTAGTGTAGAGATAAGGGAAAAAATGAAGACGAATGAGTCCTATAAGAAGTCGACGGCTAGTGTGGCCTAGACATTTGGTAGGAGAGGGCAAATAGTAGCCAAGCTTTTTCAGTCACGAGGTACTGGTTAGATATTTTCTAGTAAACGAGGTCAACAGTTCAGACCTATAACATCATCTGCTAGTTCTCCAACATCAGTGTTCAGGAGGTCAGCTCCTACTGTATGCCAGCATTGTGGTAGATCTCATTTAGGAGAGTGTTGGTGGTTGATTGGAGCATGCATGATATATGGAGCCATTGATCATATGAAGAAAGATTGTCCCAGATCGAATACATGCAATATGGCTTCAATAAAGATAGTGACATCGAGGCAGAGCCGTGGTAGAGGTGGCCATAGTGGCCATATAGAACAAAGTCATGGTGCATCAGAGACAGTTGATAGAGCCGAAGGTAATAGAGCTCCAGTTCAGGCATATGCGATGAGAGCTTATGAGGACTAAGATGCACCGAATGTTATAATTGGTAAATTTTCTTTATATGGCTCTGACTTGCATGCATGGATAGATCCTAGCTCCACGCATTCATACATATGCACATATACACCTAGACAAGGAAATATATTAC
Source organism: Balakata baccata (assembly GCA_949630135.1). NCBI lineage: Eukaryota > Viridiplantae > Streptophyta > Magnoliopsida > Malpighiales > Euphorbiaceae > Balakata > Balakata baccata. The sequence continues at coordinate 4,070 of CATIWF010028241.1, forward strand.
TTAAGGCCTTGAAGTATAAGATAGTTGTGACCAATCCATTGGGACATAGTGTGAAAATGAACCAAATATAGACGAGTCCAATAGTAATACAAGGAAGAGAGTACCTAGCAAATTTAATAGAATTACATTTCTATGAATTCAATGTTATTCTAGGTATGGATTGGTTAACAAAGCATGGAGCTATAGTTGACTATCGATCCAGAAAAGTGATATTCAAGATTTCTGAGTAGGATGACATTATCATATAGGGTGAAGGTCAAACATATTTGACTAATATAATTTCTGCATTAAAAGCTCATAAATTCATCAGAAAGGGGTGTGAGGTATATTTGGCCTATGTGATAGATACTAAGAAGGGGAGCCCAAAACTTAAGGACATTCCCACAGTGCATGAATTTTTATATGTAGTTCCTAATGACTTGCTAGGATTGCCACTAGTTAGGAAGGTAGAATTTGCGATTGATGTGATTCCTGGTATAATCCTAATATCAATTACTCCTTATAGAATGGCACCTGCTAAATTAAAGGAGTTGAAAGCTTAATTGCAGGAATTGCTAGACAAAGGGGTTCATAAGACTAGTGTGTCACTATGAGATGCTCTAGTATTATTAGTTAAAAAGAAAGATGGCACACTTCGACTGTGTATTGATTATGGACAATTGAACAAGGTGACAATTAAGAATAAATATCACTTCCCTATAATTGATGATTTGTTTGATCAATTGAAGGGAGTAGGGGTATTCTCCAAAATTGATTTTAGATCCAGATATTATCAATAGAGAATTAGGGAGCCAGATGTATCCAAAATAGCCTTTAGGACTTGGTATGGCCACTATGAGCTCTTGGTTATGCCTTTTGGCTTAACTAATGCACCAGCTGCCTTTATGGATATGACAAATAGGATCGTTAAGCCCTACTATATCAATTTGTGGTAGTTTTTATAGATGATATCCCAGTGTATTCAAGGGATAGAGAGGAGCATGATAGGTACCTTAGAGTAGTGCTTCAAACTTTGAAGGAATACTAGTTGTATCCAAAGTTATCAAAATGTGAGTTATGGTTAGAAGAAGTGGGATTCTTGGGACACATTATATTAGCTGAAGGAATTCAGGTGGATCCTAGTAAAATAGAAGCAATTCTAAATTAGAGACTGCTCCGTAATGTGACAGAAGTTTGGAGTTTTCTCGGGTTAGCAGATTCGTACATAAGGTTTGTAAAGGGATTTTCTAGTATAGCAACACCAATTATGATGTTACTCAGGAAGGAAACAAAGTTTGAATGGACATATTGGTGCTAGACAGGCTTTCATAAATTGAAAGCCAAGTTGATTGAAGCACCTATCTTAACTCAGCCTACAATAGTGAGAGATTTTGTGATATATAGTGATGCTTCACTTAATGGACTAGGCTGTGTATTGATATAAGAGAGTAAAGTGGTTGCTTATGCATCCATGTAGTTGAAGCCTTATGAACTGAATTACCTTACACATGATTTGGAATTGGTGGCTATAGTGTTTGCTTTGAAAATAAGGCGACACTTTTTATATGGCGAGAGGTGTTATATTTATACAAATTATAGAAGTCTCAAATATTTGTCCATACAAAGGAGCTGAACTTAAGGCAAAGACATTGGTTAGAGTTTATTAAATGAACAAAATGATAATCTAGATTGTGTGAATGTTCTATGGTGCTCCTGTGTTAGAGTTATGGCTTTGGAATTGAATTAATTAGAGTTTACATGTGAAAATGATGATTTTGCTATGATGTTGTCACAGGAGTTGCGATTGTGACATATAAATCGCACTTGTGCTTTTGTGTTTCATGATCACGACACAGAAAGCACGCTCGTGAATCGTGCGATACAGCCATGCCTCACCTCATGATTGTCGGGTTTTAAGGATGAAACACATTCATAAAATGCAGTGGAAAATTAAAATTTTCAAAACCAAATTCATAGGAATCTTCTTGTGCCATTAAAAATAATTGAAATAAAACATAGTTAGAAATTATACATTTAATTTCTTATGTCAATTCTCCAAATTTCCTTCTTGTTGGGTTGTAGAAAACTACAATAATCCAATCTTTGATCGTCTCTAATGATGATCCATGCGGAAATAAAGAATGAAAACTACTAAAGTATGTCTTAAATACATTTTATGTGCTAACAAAGAGTAGTGTTCAATGAGAGAAAGATCAAGAAAATTGTCAAATAATTTTATGGAGGCTTGCTATATTTTTTTGATGAAAAATACTATTTATAGGTGTTCCTAAACACCCTCGGGTTGGCAAAATTACCAAAAGGGGATTGGGGTCAAAATGGCAATTTGCCATTAAAATGGCTAATTGGCCAAATTTGCAATGTTGCGTGCGCGCTGGCCAAGGGCCAGTGTGCGCGCAGGCCAGTGCTGCCAGCCTTGGGCTAGCAGCTTTGCTGTGGGCCCGTGACCCCCAATCAATTTTTTCCCGTGATCCCAATATGATCCGACCCTAAATAATTCTCTCGTAATTTTAGATCTCATCCAAGGCCATTTTATTCATTCTTCACACTTCCAATGAATGTGACCCATTAGGTTCTTGGTTATGTTGCAAGTCACGAGTGGTATCTAGCAACACATCATGAACCCCAATTGACCTGAAAGTCAGTGATTTAACTACGAACCTTTCTATAGACAACAATATGTGCAATTTGTTCTTTCACCATCCTATACTCCCCTCGGTTCAGAGCATGGACTATGTGTCAGCTCCTGTGAGCCTGCCTATATCACACCTAGCCCAAGTGATGTTATATCTTGTCACTGAGACTCATTACTCAATTAGACATGTCATTGAAGACCATCTTCATGACATTTCCACTCTGGCTAGAGATTCCTAAGTAATGATCCCGACAAGAGGCCATGGGTGTACTCTTCCTCTATTAGAAGCAGTGAATCCTCTATTGGCTACCCAATTACCTTAGAAATACCTTAAGCTATACCTAATCACCACCCTATAAGCGAGCTCTATGAGGTAATAAGGAATAGAGTCAAAGCATAGAATCAGTATCCAAGATATCCTTGAGTACTTGAAGTATAAGGATACTTGCACCATTGCTATGATGAGACTATCATTGACATTTGAATAGATAATCCATATAATCGTCTCATAGCAGGTCATCCAATGTACTTGACTACTCTTATTAAGCATCCACAGGTTAACTCTTAACATCTCATATTCATAACTTATGAGTTCTATTATTTGATCCAATTAAGGAGTATAACATGTGCTAATCTATCCGAATTAATAATGTTCTGTCTCATTAATCCTATGACTAGAGATAAATTAGATTCTAACATAATTACACATGATAGGAATCTTATTATCATGATCTCATCAAGATTTCCTTCATGCTATGTTATGTATCAAAGACTTCATAAATTGATTTAAGATCACTATCAATTCATACATCAAATGAACATCAAATTAATGAATATGCCTCTTATTAATCAAATAAATTTGTATAATAAGTACTAAAGGTGATTACCTTTGGAGCATTTTTCTAACAATCTCCCACTTGCACTAAAGCCAATCGCCTTTATATCACCTCTACCTATGATCTCTCTAATCACATGGTGGCATCTGAGCACGTGTTTGGACCTTTGATGAGACTATAGTTCATTTTCTTATGTAATGGCTCCATTGTTGTCACAATACAGCTGTATTGGATCAAGAATGCTAGGAACCACTCCAAGCTCAATGATGAACTTCCTTATCCAAACTATTTCCTTGACTACCTCAAAAGCCACAATGTACTCTACTTCAATTGTGGAATCAATAGTCATCTCCTGTTTGAAACTCTTCCAACTGACTACTCAACCATTCAATGTGAATACATAACGTGACTGAGATTTGGAGTCATCCCTATCAGTTTGAAAGCTGACATCTGTATACTCATTTACCTCAAGGTCTCCATCTCCATAAACTAAGAATATATCCTTAGTCCTTCTAAAGTACTTAAGGATATTCTTGATAGCCACCTAATAACCCTCACTAGGGTCCGACTGGTATTGCTTTTGACACTCAGAGCATATGATACATCGAGTCTAGTACATATCATAGCATACATGATTGATCCTATAGCCGAAGCATATGGGATCACACTCATACGAGTCCTCTCATCTTGTGTCTTTAGACACAGATTTTGAAAGGGTAATCCTATGGGTCATGGGAATAAATCCTCTCTTGGACTGCTCCATGCTAAACCTTTTTAGCATCTTATCTATGTATGTAGACTGCGAAAGACCGAGCAACCTTTTAAATCTATCTCTATAGATCCTTATCCCCAAAATATAAGTTGCCTCTCCAATGTCTTTCATGGATAAATTCTTGGATACCCAAATCTTAACTGATTGCAAGACCGAGAGATCGTTTCCTATAAATGGATCTTTAAAGCTTGCATACCTTTTTGTCATCTTTGGATATGAAGCCCTCTGGTTGTGTCATGTACACATCCTTAGTAAGGTTTCCATAAAGGAAAGTCGTCTTTACATCCATTTGCCAAATCTCATAATCATAATGAGCAGCAATGGCTAGGAGTATCCTTATGGATTTAAGCATACTACTGGGCTAAAAGTCTCATAATAGTCAATCCCTTATCTTTAATGATAACCCTTATCTATTAGCCTAGCTTTATGGGTAACCACATTACCCTCCATGTCAGTCTTCTTCTTGAAGACCCACTTGTTTCTTATAGGTTTTATCCCTTTGGGTGGGTCAACTAAGGTCCATACCTAAATTTCATACATGGAATCCATTTCTGATTTCATGGCTATTAGCCATTTGTTAGATTATGAACTATTCAGAACTTCTTCGTAGGTAGTAGGCTCATCATCCTCTATGAGCAAGATATCATTCCGATCAATTAATAGAAATCCATATCTCTCAAGAGCAGAACGTATCCTACTAGATCTATGAAGATCGTGTGCATCAGAAGGTATAGCTGTTACTTCATCTCCATAAGTAACAGGCTCGGGTTCAGGCAGTTGATCTATGTCTACTAGAGCATCTTGAACTTCTTCAACTTCAATCTTGCTCCCACTATCTCCTTTTAGAAGAAACTCTTTCTCTAAGAAGGTAGCATGCTTTGAAATAAACACCTTTAGTTCCAAAGGATTGTAGAATTGATATCCAATCAATTCTTTAGGATATCTTACAAATAGACATAGGTCAGACTTAGCATCCAACTCGTCTAACATTGTCCGCTTCACATAAGTTAGACAACCCCACACTTTCATATAAGAAAGTATAGGCTTCTTGCCTTTCCATATCTCATATGGAGTATTATCAAATGTCTTGCAAGGGACTCCATTTAATATATAAATAGTAGTCATCAGTGTATAACCCTAAAAGGACTTAGGGAGTTATTCTAAGCTCATCATCAACCTCACCATATCCAACAGGGTTCTGTTTCTCCTTTCAGCTACACCATTGTGTTGTGGCATGAAAGGTGGAGTCTATTGGGATAAAATTCCATTATCTCAGATAAACCTAAAACTCTTGACTTAAGTATTCACCACCTCGATCGGATCTAAGTGATTTAACACTCTTGCCAAATTGTTTCTCTACTTCATGTATGAATTCTTTGAGCCTTTCAAATGCATCAGACATGTATCTCATAAGATATGCATACCCAAATTGTGAATAATCATCGATAAAGGTAATGAAGTAGGGATAACCACCTCTGCCGTGCACAGACATTAGGCCATATACATCTGAATGTATTAGGTCTAATAGCCTAGTAGCATGTTCACCATTTCCACTAAAAAGTGATTTTGTCATCTTGCCTAATAAGCAAGATAAATATGTCATATGATTTATAATCAAATCCAAGCTACCTTCTTTTTGTAGCCTAGTCATGCACCTCTCACTTATACGGCCAAGGCAACAATGCCATAAATCAAATGATTTCAAGATATCTTGTTTTTGCCTCTTATTGTCATTGATATTTAAAATTGGATTTGACATATCTATTATATATATTCCATTGCATAATGTACCACTAGCATAAAGAATACCATTCAACATAATAGAACAACAATTATTGCTAAAAGCCAAATGGAAACCATCTTTATTCAAAGTTTTTAGTCAAAGCAATTACATAAAAACAATTATCCAAATTTAGAACAAGCCCACTAGGGAGGGTCAATACATAGGTTCCTACAGCTAATATAGTAACCCTTACTCCATTTCCAACGTGCAGATCCGACTCTCCCTTGTTGAGTTGCCTATTTTTCCTTAGTTTTGTATATCAGTACATATGTATGAGCCATAGCCGGTATCTAATACCCATATATTATTATTGAAAACAATATTAACCTCAATGACATAAATACCTGAAGTATATGGAGAATCAAATTCCTTCTTTTTCTTCTTCTTCTTCTTCTTCTTCTTCTTCTTCTTCTTCAAGGACTCCAAGTAGGCCTTACAGTTCCTCTTCCAATGGCCATCCTTGCCATAGTGGAAGCAAGTCCCTTTTGGGGCAGTCCCTTTAGTCTTCTTCTTGCCCACGCCTTCGTGGACTTATTCTTCTTCTTGTTCTTCTTCTTAGAACTAGAAGAGTCCACTAGCATCATAGCCTTATTCTCCTTTTTGATAGATGGCTCAGCTGTCTTGAGCATGTTGATCAGCTTGGGAATAGTGGTGGAAATATGGTTCATCCTATAATTAAGAACAAAATGCATATAACTATCAGTCAAACCACTTAAAATTAAGTCTATACTTAATTCATGGTCCATCATGTTAAAGATGTGCCTAAAAGGCAATCGCCTCAAGCACCTAGTGTACATATTCATAAAGACATTCTTTTATTATATTACTATTCATTTGCATATGAATTGATATAGATCTTAAACAGATTAATAAAAGTTCATGATATGAAACATAACATGAAGGATATCATGATGGGATCATGATAATGAGATTCCTATCATGTGTAATTATATTAGTATCTAAATTATCCCTAGTCATAGGATCAACAGGATGGGACATTGTTGATCCAGATAGACTAGCACATGTTATACTCCTTGATTGGATCAAGTAGTAGATCTCATAAGTTGTGAACATGAGATATTCAAAGTTAACATGTGAATGCTTGCTAAGAGTAGTCAAGTACATTGGATAACCTGCTATGAGACGATCATATGGATTATCTATTCAAATGTCAATGATAGTCTCATCATAGCAATGAGGCAAGTACCCTTAAACTTGAGGTACTCAAGGATATCTTGGATATTGATTATGTTCTTTGACTTCATTCCTTGTTGCCTCATAGAGGTTGCTCATAGGTGGTGATTGGGTATAGCTTAAGGTATTCAAAGGTCATTGGGTAGCCAATAGAGGATTCACCACTCTTGATAGAGGGAGAGTATATCCACGGCCTCTTGTCGAAATCATTACTCGAGAATCTCTGGCCAGAGTGGGAACATCCTGAAGATGGTCTTCAGTGACATATCTAATATAGTAATGAGTCCCAAGGGCAAGATCTGACATCACTTGGGCAGCAAGAGCTGACACATAGTCCATGCTATGAACTGAGTGGGGTATAGGATGATGAAAGGATGAATTGTACAAATTGTTATCTATGGAAAGGTTAGTAGTTAAACCATTGACTTTCCGATCAATTGGTGGTCATGCTGTGTTGCTAGATACTGCTCATGATTTGCTTGAATTAATTGTTAATTCGAGTGGCCAACATATCCGGGAACCTAATAGGTCACACGCATTGGAGGTGTAAAGAATGAGTAAAATGGTCTCGGATGGGATCAAAAAATATGAGAGAATTATTTAGGGTTGGATTGTGATGGGATCACAAGAAAAAAAACGGAAAAAATTGCTCGAAGGAGTCGTGCGCCTATGCACGCTGGGCAAGCCCAATGCACATGTGCTGGCAGAACCGGCCAATTTGGTATGAATGCCAAATTGGACTTTAAACCTATTTTGGTAATTTTTCCAACCATAGGGTGTTTGGAAACATCTATAAATAGTATTTTCATAAGAAAAAACTGATGAGCCACGATTGAAAGTTAATAGTTAATTTTCTTAAAATTTCTCTTAAAGAACATACACAATGCTAGCACATTGTGTGTTCAAACCATTATTATTGTGGTTTTTTTTTTCTATTTCCATGTGGATTATCATTAGAGACAATCCAACATTGGATTGTTGTGGTTTGCTACAATCCAACAAGAAGGAAATTTGAAGAATTGGTTCAAGAAATTAAATGTATAATTTCCAACTATAATTTTGGTAAATTAGTTTTAATGGCACAAGTAAAATCCTATGATTCAAGTTTCGATTTTTTTATTTCCGCTGCTATTTTATATATGAGATACATGTTCAAAACCCAACATTGGTATCAGAGCCCGCTTGTGCTCATTAAAATTAATTTTAATTTAAGCTACAATTGGATTGCATGGTTTTGATGATTTTGGATCTTTTGGTTTGTAAAATTGAAATTAATTTGTAAAATTTGTTTTACATATTTTTCTTTCTATGATCTGATCACGAAATGATTGTGGATGATTATATTGATTGAAAAATGGTTTAAATATAATTCAAATAATTAATTTTGAATTTATTACAACATTGCTAAAAATTGCATTGTTAATGAACATGTGATGTTGTTTAGATTAATTGTTGGGGATTTTCATATTTTTCTTGTAATTTGATTATGGAAAAATTATTTAGACGTATTGAGATGTGTTTAAGCCTCTAGAAGATTCCAATAATTAATTAAAATTTGTTTTAATAAATTCTTCAAACAAACACCGAAACGAGTATGTTTTTTAGTACCTGATGGGACTGTCTTGTTTGATTTTTTTGTATATGAATATTTTGTTTCTAGTACCTTAAAATAATTTTTATGTAATTAAAAATATGTTATTTTGATGTTAAAGGCATGCCAAAATCAAATTTCTCGAATTTAAATTTCCAGATTAATTCTAGATTGTAAATGGGTTATTTTGAGTGTCTTATGTATTGGTTTGTTTGTCTTGATGATTTTGGTTTGTGCCAAAATTATTTTGATGGACTTGAGCTGACCTAAAAATGCTTAGAATGATAATATGAGGTTTTGGAAATTAATTTTGAATTAATTTATATTGACCGAATGAAATATCTAGTATGACTAGAAAGTGGTATGTATATTAAAATGAAATTGTTTAATTTTTGACATCATAATAATTTGATTTTAAGGTAAGTTAATTTTGAATTAATTCTGAAAATATATAATTTGATTAATTATTAAATTCCATATTAAAATGACATGCAAAATTAAATTGACTGAAACAACAAAAATAGGTAATTTCGGTTCAAGTGTTGAATCGACCTTCAAATTTGCAATCTGACATTATCACTACCTATTTTATTTTAATTTTATGCATTAGAGAATGCAAGCTAGGGGGTGTATGAAAGGCATGATGGATGATTATGGACTTGGACCCAATGTGATTAAGTATGCATGAATTTTATTTTATGATAAATAGGGTCTGCGTGTCCTTGCCTATCTCTTCTTTCTCATGTATTTCTTTTCTCATCTTACTCCTCTCAAATGTAAATTGAGATTTTTTATTTTTGAAATATGTAATTAGATTACATAGGATTATGATATAATGGAGATGCAAAGGAACATGAAGCAAATGAGATGGTACCATAAACAAGAAGACTTAGAAGACTTATAAATAAGAATTTGATATCTATTTTTGGGTTGTAATTCATGCATATAACTAGGTAAGACCTAGTCAATCTCTTTTTGGCTCAAGAGATTAACTTTAGTATGTCCATAATCATGCCATATAGTTAATGTAACTATCTTTATACATCTATGTGATGAATGTATGATATATAAAAGCATACAATAATAACATGATGAGACTAAATTAACAAAATCCCTCACTAAATAAACAATTATGTCTTATGCCTTCTATTAATATAGGGAGTTCTTCTAGAGTTAGAGTTGTTGAGTTTCCTCAAACTCACTTTATAAGAATATGTTTGAACTATTGAAATTAGATTTCATGATTAATGGGTTAGACTTAACCAATATCATTGATTTATTAGATTTACGCCAAGGTCAATGAGTATTGGAGGCAAAGTTGGGTAAGTGTACATGAGATGTGCACATATCAAGAGTTGATAGCCCAATGTGTATAAACACATCAATTGGTTGATAGCACAAGATTCGATAGTTGCATGAATATGTAATTGATATGGATCAGATACCTACCAACTAAACTAAGGATGATTTGTTGAGTTGCCTCAAGATCATTCTTAGTAAATTGGATATCGACCCACTAGAAGGATATACATATAAGTTCTCCCGGATCCATAGTGAAAGTTATAGGTTCGCAATAAAATAGTGGAAGCCATAATGCTTTTTATTAAAGACCTAATATCATGCATTCATTCATGTACACACTTCTACAATCTCGATGTTTATATCTAGGTTGTTAGAGTCATATTATTCAATGTGAATCAAAGCGTATTCATGAGTCATACATTTTGACTAACCTAAGCTTCCTTAATTGGCATAAAACTGAGAATGGTTCCTAAATCCAAAGGGTTGCCAAAGTCTCAGAATAGCTATTTTTCTTCCCCTAATGCTTGAGATGTAAGTGTTATGAACAATTTACATATAAGAAGTACTTGAATAATAATGGATTGGTCCTAAGTTGTTCAAACTTCAAAAGTAGCATGAAATGGATGCAAAACCATTATGTATCATCTTAGAGAGATGGCTAATGAGTAAGCTTATATTGAGTGACATAAAATATCTAAATTGCTCTACTACTCCAAGATGATAGAAGGGAGATCTGAAATGTAACATGCATTATAGATAAAAGGAAAAAGTAGATAGATATCTTAAAAGGTACTTCCATTATAGCAAGAGTTGAAAAATAGAAATGGAATAACAAAGCTTATTTTGAGTTTTTCAAGAAGTCAAAGAGAAGGCATATATATGCACCTTTTACTTCAAGTAAATTTGATAAAGAGGATAACATTGTTTCTTATAATAATACATGAGTATTAGATACTGCATGTAGGTCTCACATATACTAGCTATGCAAGATCAAAGAAACAATAGAAAGCTTAAGAAAGGAGAGTCAAAACTATGCACATTGGCCCTTAAGCAACAGTTGCTGTAACATCTATAGAGGCTTAAGTTTTAACACTATCTAGCAAGCTTGTTTAAAGGTTTAAACAATTACAATTTTATTTTAGTTTATGAATAAAGAACATACTTTTGGTTAGTAGTTGAACAAAAGCTTTTGATTTGACTATTAAGAACAATTGTTGTTCTGTGTGGTCAGTTGATATTCCTTATGAAACTAAAATATTATGTAGTAGAGTTTATAATCTTGAAATAATTGATTCTATCCTCAATATTAAATTTAAAGAGTTGATGATTAGAAACCATATATTATGGCATTGTCAACTTGGGCATATAAAAAAGAATCACATGATGAGTTATGACAACTTGGGGTCATTTAATTGTGAATCATGTGACACATGTGAATCACATTTACTAACCAAGTTAACAAAATCACTTTTTTGTGAAAAAGGAAGAACATGCAAAAGGACTAATAGACCTTGTATACATAGATGTATATGGACCAATGTTCATGCATGTCATAAATAGTTTTATCTACTTCATTACCTTAATTATGATCGCTCATAATTCAAATATTTGTATATGGTGAGATACAAATTTGAAACCTTTGAAATGTTCAAAGAATTCAAAAATAAAATAGAGGAACAATTCAACAAAAGTATTAAGACACTTAGATTAGATTAAAGTGAAATAATACTTAAGCTAAACATTTCAATGTCATATAAAAGATAATGAGATTTTATTTGAATAAACTATATCTTATATAGCATAGCATAATGATGTTGCTAAAAGAAGTAGTCAAACATTGTTAGACATGGTAAGGTACATAATAAGCTTTTAAAATTTCATAAAGTTCCTTTCACGGTCATGCACATGGAATTATGTTTATGTTATAAACATAATACTTTATCAGTCAGTCGATGTTGTTTCATATAAGATATGAAATAATATAAAACATATTCTTTCATAAATGATAGAGGGAGAGTATACCCACAGCCTCTTGTCGGGATCATTACTCGGGAATCTCCAGCCAGAGTGGAAATAGCCTGAAGATGGTCTTCAGTGACATATCTAATAGAGTAATGAGTCCCAATGGCAAGATCTAATATCACTTGGGCTAGGTTTGACGAAGTTAGTCTAGCGAGAGCTGACACATAGTCCATGCTCTGAACTGAGTGGGGTATAGTATGATAAAAGGATGAATTATATATATTGTTATCTATGGAAAGGTTCGTAGTTAAACCAATGACTTTCTGGTTAATTGGTGGTCATGATGTGTTGCTAGATTTCGCTCATGACTTACTTAAATTAATTATTAATTCGAGTGGCCAATATATCAGGGAATCTAATGGGTCACACGCATTAGAGGTGTGAAGAACGAGTAAAATGGCGTTGGATGGGATCCAAAAATATGAGAGAATTATTTAAGGTTAGATTGTGATGAGATCACAAGAAAAAAAAATCCAGAAAAATTGCTCGGGGGAGTCCTAGGCCCACGCGGGCCCATAGCTGGCCATTGGCCTGCCATGGGCCCGTTGTAGGTCAGTGCCCGTACGCTGGGCAAGCCCAGTGCACAGGTGCTAGCAGAACTGGCCAAGTTTTGGCCAATTTGGCCCCTAAACCTATTTTTGTAATTTTTCCAACCATAGGGTATTTGGAAACACCTATAGATTGTATATTCATTAGAAAAAACTGAGGAACCACCATAGAAAATTAATAGTTAATTTTCTTAGAATTTCTCTCAAAGAACAGACACAATGCTAGCACATTGTGTGTGTTCAAACCATTATCCTTGTGGTTTCTTTCTTCCATTTCCGCATGGATTATCATTAGAGACAAAGCAAAGATTGGATTGTTGTGGTTTGCTACAACCCAACAAAAAGAAAATTTGAAGAATTGGTTCAAGAAATTAAAGGTATAATTTCCAATTATGATTTTGTTAAATTAGTTTTAAAAGCACAAGTAGAATCATATGATTCAGGTTTTGATTTTTTTTTATTTCCACTACTAATTTATGTATGAGATATATGTTCAAAACCTAACATATCACAAATACCAAGGCAGCCAACCTCTTAATATAGCTATTCATCTTCAGAGCATTTTGCATTGGAGATGTCCTTTCAATCATCTTGGAGCGGAAGAGCAGCCTAGAAATCTCAAACCTTTAGGATTGTGCTTAGTCGTCTAAAAGTTCCCTAAGATGATAGACCATGGTGTTAGCATATATTGCCTTATGCTGCTTTTATAACTCCAATGACATAGTAGTAAGCATAATACAGCTTGCCATATCACTATCATCAAGATGCTTCTTGTAAGCCTTTTGAACCTTTTCAGAAGCATCGGCAACATGGGTATTGGGAAGTGGCTCATCCAAGACATAGCCTATTTTTCCGGATTTGAGAATTATTCTCAGATTCCTAAGCCAGTATAGGAAATTAGGTCTCGTCAACTTGTTTGTTTCCATTAAAGATCGCAAATTCACACTTGTAGATATGATGATGATGATTCTTGCAACCTAGATGTAAAAGAGATCATATTAGAGAATGTACATGATGATGATGATGATTCTTGCAACCTAGTTTTAATAACTCATATTATTTTATTGTGAACCTATAGCCCTCACTATGAACTCGAGAGAACTTATTTGGAAATTCTCCTAGTGGGTCGGCATCCAATTCCAATTTAAGAAAAAGCTTTGAGTCAACTCAACAATCCTTCTTAAATTAAATCAGTAGGTATCTGCTCTTTACCAGTTGCATCTTTAAATGTAACTACCAAATTGTGCTATCAACTAATTGATATGTGCAAAAATCATTGGGCTATCAACTATTGATTCATGTATATCTCATGTACATTTACCTAACACTACCTCCAAATTACATTGACCTTGAGTCAACTCAACAAATCAATGAAATCAGTTAAGATCAACCCATTAATCATGAAATCATATTTCAATGGTTTGAACACATTCTTATAGAGCAGGCTTGAGTCCGCTCAACAATCCAGCATCTAGAAGAACTCTGGTTCTTCCCATATTAATGGAAGGCGTTAGTCTTAATTATTATTTATTAAGGGATTTTGTTAATAAAGTCTCATCATGTTTATGGTTTGTTAAACATACATCCATACATAGACATACATTCAATAGTTACTATAACTATATGGCATAATTATAGACAATCTAACATCAATCCCTCGAGCCATGGAAGGATTGACTAGGTCTAACTTAGGTAGATGCATGACTTACAACTGAAAAATAGAAATAAAATTCCTATTTCTATGTCTTCTTGCTTATGGCACTATCTTTTTTACTTCTTGCTCCTTTGCATCTCCATTCTATCCCAATATTATGTAATCTAATTATATATTTCAAAATAGAAAACCTCAATTTATATTTGAGGGAAGTGAGATGAGAAAAGAAATATATGAGAAAGAAAAGATAGAAAGGGACACGCAAACCTATTTACCGTAAAACAAAATAAATCATGCATGCTCAATCACATTAATCATCCATCATGTCATTTCATTCACCCTTAGCATGCATTCTCTAATGCTTAAAATAAAATAAAATATATAGAGACAATTTTGGATTGCAAATTTGAAAATCGGTTTCAACATTTGAACCGAATTTGTTTACTTGTATTGTTTCGGTTAATTCAATTTTGCATGTCATTTTAATATGGAAATAATATTTAATCAAATTAATTAAATTTTATATTTCATGAAATTAATTCAAAATTAATCCACCTTAAAATTAAGTTATTATAATGTCAAAATTAAACAGTCAAAATTAAATAATTTAATTCTAACATATATACCATATTCTAGTCATACTAGATATTATTTTGCTCACCTTAATTAATTCAAAATTGATTTCCAAAATTTTGAAAACCTTATATCATCATTCTAAGCATCTTTGGGTCAGCTCAAATCCATCAGAAAAATTTTTGCACAAGGCAAAATCTTTAAGACAAACGAACCGACACACTAGACACCTAAAATGACTCATTTATCTTCTAGAATTAATTTGGAAATTTAAATTCGAGCAAAATAATTTTAGCATGAATTTAACATCAAAATAACACATTAATTATCATGTAAAAAATATTTTAAGGTATTGGAACTAAATTATATACATACAAAAAAAAAACAAAACAGTCATGTCGGGTGCACTAAAATAGACCCATTTTGGTGGTTGCTTTCAAAATTAATTAAAACAACTTTTAATTAATTATTGGACACTTCCAGAGACTTAAACATATTCTCAATATATCTAAATATATTTTCCATAATCAAATTACCAAAAGAAAAAAATGACAACCTCCATGATTAAAACCAAACATCACATGTTCATAAACAATATAATTTTCAACAATATTATAATAAATTCGAAATTAATTATTTGAATCACATTCAAACCATTTTTCATTCAAAATAATCATCCTTAATCATTCCATTATTAGATTATAGAAAGAAAAATAATTAAAATGAATTTTACAAATTAATTTCAATTTTACAATTCAATAGAACCAAAACTGTCAAAACAGTGCAATCTAATTGCACCTTTAATTAAAATTAATTTTAATGGATATAAGGGTGTTCTAATACCAATATTTGGTTTTGAGAATGAAACACAATCATAAAATGCAGCGGAAAATTAAAATTTTTAAAATCCAGTTTATAGGAATCTTCTTGTGCTATTAAAACTAATTGAAATGAAACATAGTTAGAAATTATACATTTAATTTCTTGTGTCAATTCTCCAAATTTTCTTCTTGATGGGTTGTAGAAAACTATAACAATCCAATCTTGAATTATCTCTAATGATAATCTACTCAGAAATGAAGAATGAAAACCACTAATGTATGTCTTGAACACACTCTATGTGCTAGCAAATCAATGAGAGAAAGATCAAGAAAATTATCAAATAATTTTACGGAGGCTTACTATATTTTTTTGATAAAAAATACTATTTATAGGTATTCCTAAATACCTATGATTGGCAAAATTACCAAAAAAGGATTGGGGTCAAAATGGCAATTTGCTATTAAAATGACCAATTGGCCAAATATGCAATGCTGCATGCGCGCTAGCCAAAGGTCACCGTGTGCGCAGCCCAGTGCTGCCAGCCTTGGGCTGGTAGCCTTGCCGCAGGTCCACACGAGCCCGTGATCCCCGATCGATTTTTTTCAGAATTTTTTCCCATGATACCATCACGATCCGACCCTAAATAATTCTCTCATAATTTTGGATCTCATCTAATGTTATTTTATTCATTTTTCACACTTCCAATACTTGTGACCCATTAGTTTCCCGGTTATATTGGGCACTCGAATTAACAATTAATTCGAGCAAGTCATGAGCGGTATCTAGTAACACATCATGACCCCTAATTGACCGGAAAGTCAGTGGTGTGACAATGAATCTTTCCATAAACAACAATATGTGTAATTCGTATGGAGTCAAAGCACATAATCAATATCCAAGATATCCTTGAGTACCTCAAGTCTAAGGATACTTGCACCTTTGTTGTGATTAGACTATTTTTGACATTTGAATAGATAATCCATATGATCATCTCATAGCAGGTCATCCAATGTACTTGATTATTCTAAGCAAGCATTCACATGTTAACTCTGAACATCTCATGTTCACAGCTTATGAGATCTACTGCTTGATCTAATCAAGGAGTATAACATGTGCTAACGTATCCGAATTAATAATGTCTTGTCTCATTAATCCTATGACTAGGAATAATTTAGATAATAACATAATTACACATTATAAGTATCTCATTATCATGATCTCATCATGATTTCCTTCATGCTATGTTATGTATCAAGGACTTCATCAATTGATTTAAAATCTTTATCAATTCATTTATCAAATGAACATCAAATTAATGAATATGCCTCTTATTAGTCAAATAAATTTGTACAATAAGTGCTAAAGGTGATTGCCTTTGGAGCACTTCTCTAACAATGATGGGGTAGGGCCATAGGCATATCGCCATTTGCCGAGACACACTCACCTAACATGCTTGTGTAGGGTATTGGATATAAGGATAATAAGATATATGCATGATATGCTATGATATGACACGAGATACATGAATATTTATATGATGATACATGGATGACTCTATATGATTAAGTTATTATGGAATGATATTGAAATGATTATTGATATGATAATAAGCCATGTTATTGATGTTGCTATGTTATATCATAGAGATGCTATTATGTTCATGGAATATAGTTTATACAAATAAAGGAATAGAGGAGAAGACTATAATGACCTTACTCGTACTAGAATTGACTCTAGGATAGATGACATGCCATTAAGGATAATTACGGTACCATAGACTTTATTCATGTATTATTATTCGGGCAAGCAGGCTTCAGCTCAGAGAGCACCCTTGACTCCTCTTGCTAACATTTATTATAATTCAGTCAAGTCGGTTTCAGCTTTAAGAGCGTGCTTAACTCGAGTTCAGTTCAGATATTCATAGTTAGGTGGATAGGGAGGCTACAGCTCTAAGAGTGCTCCTATTCATAACCCGTATCCGATAGTCTGAGTATTGAGTAGTTGGGCAATAATATTAATTAACGAAATAAGAAAAACTTTATGGTTATTATATGAATACAAGAAATGGCTTCCACTTACCAGGTATGCTACTGGCCTTGCCAAAAGGATTGTTTTATATGATCATATGAACATGATAGATGTCAATTGATATATATGGATTTTACTATACCATGAAATGTATGCTATGAATTTGTATGATGTACACGAAAGAATTCATAGGATTATATGTACCACTAAGCTTTCGATAGCTTAGCATATGAGTTTTCTTGCAAGCAAGTCTAAAGCCATAAAGGAAGTTGACATCGAGAAGTTCAAGCCATTAGAGTACTAAAAATACAGAGTCAGCTTCCATATTTATCATGCATTATACATGATCATACATTGGGTTATGTTGGATATTTCATTTAGATTAGGGATTTTTAATAATTATTTCAGTTTATTGGGTTATGAACAGTTATACTAGTTTGGGCATGTCTAGCCCTAGAGTTAGATTTTATAGTTATGCTTAATAAACATGGATGCATAATTCAGTCATATGGTTATATGATATTATGGATGATTATGATATGAAAGATATATGATATGCTTTAATAGGAAAACAAATAATAAATGGTTAATAGTTAATAGGTAATAGTCTAATAGTGGGTAGCATTCCTTTGTATAGTGGACTCAGTATACTATATAGGAGAGTGTTACACATAGGATCAATGAAATATAACACTACTGATCAGAACAGGCTAGCACATGTTATACTTATTGATTGGATCAAGCAGTAGGTCTCATAAACTGTAAGTATGAGATATTTAGAGTTAATATATGGATGCTTGCTAAAGTACTCAAGTACTTGGAGACATGCTATGAGATTGTCACATGGATTTTCTATACGTATATCAATGATAATCTTATCGGAGCAATGGTACAAATATCCTTAGACTTGAGGTACTCAAAGTTATCTTGGATACTGATCATGTGCTTTAACTCCAATCCTTATTGCCTCAAGAGAGGTCACTCAAAGACTAGCAATTGAGCATAGGTTGAGGTGTTTGAAGTTAGTTGGGTAGTCAATAGAGGATTCATCACCCTTGTTAGAAGGAGAGTATATCTATGTCCTCTTATCGAGATCACTACTTGGGAAACTTTGGCCAAAGTAGAAATGCCTTGAAGAAAGTCTTTAAAGACATCTTTTAGAGTAATATGTCTCAATGATAAGAACTAACATCACTTAGACTATATATGATGTAGTCAGTCTAGTGGGAACTGACACTTTGACCATGCTTTGAACTGAGTGGGGTATAGTAAGGGTGAAAAGACGGATTGCATGGATAATTTTCTGTGGAAAGGTTTGCAGTTAGATTATTGACTTTCTGGTCAATTGGGGGTCATGATGTATCGCTAGATATAGCTCATGACTTGCTCGAGATCAAGTATTGATCTGAGTGTCCAACATAACTAGGAACCTAATAGGTCACATGCATTGAAGGTGTGTAGAGGAAGTAATTTAGGCTTGTGGATTGGATATAAAACCAAGAGAGAAAAATCAGGTCTAGGCAATTTTCCTAAGTGTCATGATCATGAATGGCATTTTCGCGAGCACGCCTCTATCATGAGCGGTAAAGTACGGCTTGCAATATGGAAAACATACTTTACTAAAACTGCACTATGTCCCGATCGAGAAATGGGGTTTCATGATCAGGAACTGCCCTATTTTGGGCATATCCCGAATGGGAAAGTTGTTTCCCGATTAGGAAATGCATCAATTACAGAAACTTAATTTAGCATAAGAGTTAGTGATCAACCCATAGGCCCTAGGGTTTTCTTCTTCAAGACTTTGTATGGATTTCTATTAGAGGTAATCTAATAGAGGATTACTGTGGTTTACGACAACCCTATAACACTTATAAAGTAGGACCTAGAAAATAATAAAGTACATAAAGGGTAATTAAAAATAAAAATATAAAATGAAATTAATTGAATTAAATAAAGGGTGAGCAAAACATGTAATTCCCGTAAATAAGGCTTAGTATAATAGGAGTATAAATAATATTTATTGAATATATGAGAGGAATAATGTAAGGATAAGAAGGTATATTTAGGGTATATATGTTAGAGATGTGTCCAAAAGGCAATCGCCTTAAGCACTTAGTGTATACATTCATAAAGACATTCTTTCATTATATTAATATTCATTTGCATATGAATTGATATAGATCTTAAACTGATTAATGAAAGTCCATGATATGAAACATAGCATGAAGGAAATCATGATAGGATCATGATAATGAGATTCCTATCATGTGTAATTATGTTATTATCTAAATTTTCCCTAGTCATAGGATCAACAAGATGGGACATTGTTGATCCGGATAGACTAGCACATG
>CATIWF010028246.1:0-54770 GCA_949630135.1 Balakata baccata
TATATATATATATATATATATATTAATGCATAGCTAGTGTTTAATTTCTAACAAATTATTTAATTTTTGGTGATCAGAATTTATACTTTAATTTCGTCACCAATAGTATGGTGGACCGTGTAAATTCGCTGAATAGCAAGAACTTTCACATAAGCATGCTTGGGTGCGAAGGCGTTACCCTTCAGAATTTGAAAATCACCGCACCTGCGGACAGCCCCAACACTGATGGAATTCATATCGGAGCTTCCTCAAAGATCAACATTCTTAAATCTACCATTGGCACCGGCGACGATTGCATTTCTATTGGCAACGGAGCCTGGGGAATAACAGTTGAGGGTGTGACATGCGGACCAGGCCACGGCATCAGCATTGGAAGCTTAGGCAAATATCCAAACGAGAAACCTGTTACTGGAGTCACAGTTAAGGGCTGCACATTCTCAAACACTGACAATGGCGTGAGACTAAAATCTTAGCCTGGAAAATATTCGGGAGCAGCATCCGATATTCATCTTGAAGATATTACAATGAGCAATGTCGGTAATCCCATCATTATTGATCAAACCTGTTGCCCAGGAGGTTCTTGCCCGAGCGCCAATACCCCATCTAAAGTGAAGTTCAGTGGGGTAACCTTCACGGACATTAAAGGAACTTCCAAAATTCCTGAAGCAGTTTCTCCTAAATGTTCCGAGGGCCAATGTTGGGGAATAACACTGAATAACATCGCACTAACCTATAACGGTGGTGCCCCAAAAGCCGTATGCCAGCATGTGAAGCCTACCATTGTGGGTTCCGTGCCAGCCGGATGCTAATTAATTAATTAAGCACATCTAAACATTTTTTGTTCAATGTAGCTATTACCTTCCACCAATCGCAATGAGCTCCCTACCTATTCATTCTTAATTGCCCATGGATTATTAACACTGTTGCATATTTACGCTATCTCACTTTTGTTCCATGGATATTAATTTCATGATCTGCTAATAAGAAAATGATAGGAGACTAAATTCAATTTTATTTTTATTCTGTGTTTATACCTAGTATTTATCCTAGTAATAAACGAAGACATTTTTGTGTAATTATAAGCATTTGACTTAAAAAATCCGACAACGTCCGTATTTGCTGTCAGTTGGAACTCTTGTAAAAAATATAATTAATTTTTTTAAAAATATATTAAAAAATTCAATGATCTTTATATCGATGAATCAATTAGACACCTATTAAATAAATGTTGTTATTAACTCATTCTTTAATCAGTTTTGCACGTGTGAATAATTATATGTTTGAATATTAATTTAGAAAGTGTTTGGTTCAGCTTTTTGAAGTAGTTGTTTGATATACAACAACTGTTCTAGTGGTGTTTAGTTAAAATTTCAAACAACAGCCGTTATCAAATAATAGCTATTTGAAAAAATTTCATTTTAGAAATTTTTTTTGAATAACTGAAACTTTTTCTAATAAAAAGATAAAATTATCATTTTAAAAAAAATAAGACATTATTTTTTATTTTAATATTTATTAATTCACATTTCACTATTTAATCCATCTTTTTCTATTATATAAGAAATAAATCATATTAAGAATATATTAAATTAATTAATTATTTTATAAATTATATAATTGAAAATTTTAATCAAGATTTATTTATTATTATTTTAATTATTAAAATAAATAATTATATAAAAATAATCCTTTAGTTTTTTTTCATTTATTCATACATCCTAAGAATATATATTTATTCTATAAATAAAGAATATATATTTATAAATAATATCCCATTGTTAATTTTATATTATAAAATTAACAATTCAATCAATTTTATTAAACACCCAGCTATGAGTAAGAAGCAAAGAATTTTGTATTTATTTATTGCATGAATATATATATATATAATTTTCTTAAGGTATTTAATAGGTCTATATGTATCCATTTAGTTTAACTGTGACAGTCAGTTATTAGCTGTAAATGTTGCCAATTTTATCTTTTTTCAAAAAGATATAGTAAAAAAGGCTAAATTTAAGAAAAAAAATTGAATTTTCATATATGTATTAAAAAAAAATTGTAATTTTAATTTTTTCAATGGATGAATAAATTTTTAATATTTTATCAATTTAGATATTTAATTCAATTTGATAGAAAAAATTGCTAACTTATTTGAACTTTCTGGCGATGATATTTTTTTGTTGACTAAGTAATTGACTTATTAATGTATTTATAAATATTTTATTAGCTCACAGGCCAAGTAATGTTAATATTCCCATAATAATGACATTGATTAAGTAGTTTATTTGTTAGAAAGTTCAAATACATCAATAATTTTTTCTACCAAATTGGATGAGATATCTAAATTAATAAAATATCAAAAGTTTGTTTATTTAATTGAAAAAATTGAAACTATATATTATTTTTTATACAATCCTAAAAATTCAATTTTCATTTTTGGCAATTTAGCCATTAAAAAACAACTTTCCAAATATCAATTTGAGATCCCGTTTGGTTTATCTATTGAGTGCACTTGATAATTAAATAATTGATGACTGATAGCTAATTGGTATTAATATTTGATAAAATTAATTGAGTTGTTGTTGATATAATATAAAATTATCAATAAATATATAATTTTTATTCAAAGTATATTTTTTATATGATGTATGAATTGTAAGGAGAAAAGGCCAGATGAAGAAATTGTTTGTATATTTCTGTTTTCTTTCAGTGTTCACTTTTGCAGTATATATCGAGTACAAGAGATAAACATTGTGTAACAAATACAATAAAATAGGATAATACAAAGGGATAAAAATATATCCGGAACATGAATGAACCAAATAATTATTTAGTATAATTATATATTCATTATAATTAAACATAAACAATTATAAAAAAATGTATAAGTATATTTAATAAACAAAATTAATTAATTTATTATAATATGTTTAATATATTAAATGACACATATGGTAATTAAAAATATAGTATATATTTTTATCATTTAAAAATAAATAATATTACTAGTTTAGCTATTATTTATAATATTTTTATATTTGTAACTTTAAACAATTTATTGGTTGAAAAAGATTAATTTGGAAGATGTAAGTACTTTGTAATAAATAAATAAATAAATATTTATTAGGGTAATATAGTCTAAATATAAAATAAAATCTAATTATTCAAATCAGTCAATAGAAAAAACTTTAAAATGAAGTTTATTTAATCAGCAACTTGTTGAAATATAATAGTTGTTGATAGTAATGTTTTCTTATCAAATACGACTTTAATAGTTATTGAATATTAAATAGTTATCGGTTGTCGCAAACACATTCGTTAAATTTTTTTTATTTACAACACCGATAAAAACTGATTGTCATGGCTCAATCAAACAAGCACCAATTCTTCCATAAGAGTGTCTTTAATGAATGCACGCATCGCCTTTCTTTGCATTTGATAATTAAATCTAATATTTATAATTTTATTTAACATAATAAATATAGACAAATAATTAAATTAAAAATATAATCACGTCCATTGTCAACTGTTGTAAATTTCTTATGATCATATTGAATTCTTTTTCATATTATTGAGATGGGTACTTTGATATTACAACTGATGTTATTTTGGTATAATCCATTTTCTTTTATGTATAAAATGTAAAATTTTAAAATTATGTTCGTCCAGAGTCATGCTTAATACAGCAATTATATATTATATATGTATGTATGTAATATGAAGTTAATAAAGATAATTATGATAATAATGATTTTATTAAACAAACTTGATAAATAATTTAAAAAGGGATAATGAGCAACAACAAAGATTAAAACTGTTGGAAATAGTAAAATCTATTGCCCGATATTTTTATTTGGAATAATATGCCTCACTCTGTGCAAATGGAAACAGTGTCGGAAATGCAGTATGAGAAAATTATATAATTAAAAATGAATAGGTTGGGAGCTAATTGCAATTGGTTGTAGGTAATAGCTACTTACAACAAAAAAAATGTTCGGATGTGCTTAATTAATTGATTAGCATCCGGCTGGCACGGAACCCACAATGGCAGGCTTCACATGCTGGCATACGGCTTTTGGGGCACCACCGTTATAGGTTAGTGCGATGTTATTCAGTGTTACTCCCGAACATTGGCCCTCGGAACATTTAAGAGAAACTGCTACAGGAATTTTGGAAGTTCCTTTAATGCCTTTGAAGGTTACCCCACTGAACTTAACTTTCGATGGGGTATTGGAGCTCGGGCAAGAACGGCCTGGGCAATAGGTTTGATCAATAAGGATGGGATTACCGACATTGTTCATTGTAATATCTTCAAAATGAATATCGGATGCTACTCCCGAATACTTTCCAGGCCAAGATTTTAGTCTCACGCCATTGTCGGTGTTTGAGAGTGTGCAGCCCTTAACAGTGACTCCAGTAACAGGTTTCTCGTTTGGATATTTGCCTAAACTTCCAATGCTGATGCCGTGGCCTGGTCCGCATGTCACGCCCTCAACTGTTATTCCCGAGGCTCCGTCGCCTATAGAAATGCAATCGTCGCCAGTGCCAATGGTAGATTTAAGAATGTTGATCTTTGAGGAAGCTCCGATATGAATTCCATCAGTATTGGGGCTGTCCGCAGGTGCTGTAATTTTCAAATTCTGAAAGGTAACACCTTGGCACCCAAGCATGGTAATGTGAAAGTTCTTGCTATTCAGCGAAGTTATACCGTCCACCATACTGTTGGTGACGAAATTTAAGTATAAATTCTGATCACCAAAAATCGAATAATTTGTAAGAAATTGTAAACACGATATATATATATGAATTGAATTTGTAGATAAGATAGATACATACACTAATGGTACCACCATCACACTTGGATCCGCACGTCTTCCATGTATGTTGGCCTTGTCCATCCAAGGTTCCACCTCCGGAGATTGTCAGACCGTCGATATGGTCAAGAATAATCCAGGCGTTGTTTTTCAGGGCGGCAACATCGCCGGGTGCCTGCAGTGTTCCTTGAATATTAAGCGTAACTTTACCTTTGCAGGGACCTGACAATATCACTTGCCCTAGTGGGTATGTACCCTTTGGAATGGTTACTGCGCCTCCTGCTGCACACGCCGCCCTCCATGCATTCAACAATGTCTATTCCCACCTCATTAAGACACAAGTTTTTAATTTATTAACTCTTAGCAATCTAATATTTCTACTTTCTAATAAATATAGCTAGCATTATTTGAAATGAAGATCAAAGAAAAAATTGTATTTACTTGAGTAATATCTTTCCCAGGTGTAAATGTACCACCACCAGCCGCCGGAGCAGCAGAATGGAGAATGGAAATGAATGATAACAACAAAGATATTGAAGCAGGGGATGTTATTCCCTTCAACCCCATAATTACTTTTCTATTTCTCTGTTTATTGCTTAATTATTTGTTCCATTGGCTTTTCATATATATAACCAACTTATTTACTACTTTTTATAACTTGGGAAACCTTTAACGGATTTATTCCTAATTTTAGCTTCTTAATTTTCCTACTTAATTGGTACTCATAAAACCAACATACTGACTTTTTCCTCCGCCCCCTATTTCGCTCCTTGCAAGACTTGCCTCATTTCTTATATTCTAATTTTTCATTGATGTAAGTTAACTTTTAGATGATTATTAGATATTAAATTAGTTATTAATTATCATTTGTTTTTTATATAATAATAATTTTATCTAACAAATTAATTTTTTTAATTATTATATAATTAAATTACATTTAATTTAAAAATATTAACGATTGTTAATTATATTTGATTCTTATACCATACTATATACAAAACAAAACTACGTCAAATTATCTTACTCATTAATTATTTTGTCCATTATAGTTGTTAATCTATTTACTATATACAAATCATACGACAAATTATTCTATGTACTCGTGTCCATATAGTTTTATGAACCTTGTTCGTATTATTATTTGTATGTGGATTTATTATTATTTATAATTAGTGTCATTTCTTTTAAGATTTTTTTAATACATCTGAATGCAGATAACATGAATATAGAGTATATATTTTTAATGAATTTGATTACAAATAATAAATAATCTGCATTTGTAGTTAAATAATAATAAATATACAATCAAATAATAATGAAATAGAGTATATTCTAAATGGATTTATTCAAATAATAATAAATCTGCATGCAAATAATAATGAATATGCAGTCAAATAATAATGAATATAAAATATATTATAAATGAACTTGATTACAAATAATAATAAATATGTATACAAATAATGAACATCAGTTAAATAATAATAAACATAAAATATATTCTAAAGGAATCTCATTACAAATAAAATAATGAATATGCAGTCAAATAATAATGAATATACAGTCAAATAATAATGAATATAAAATATATTATAAATGAACCTAATTACAAATAATAATGAATCTGTATACAAATATGATGAACATGTAATGAAATAATAATGAACATACAGTCAAAAAATAATGAACATAAAATATATTCTAAAGGAATTTGATTACAATTAATAATGAATCTACATATTTACGAAATTATCACCATATTTTTTAAAAAATATATATCCAAGTTCATGATATAACAATTCAAATTATTTTATCAATTATAATTTTTACAGTACCTTTCTTATATTTTTTTTATTAAATTATTTTTTCTTTCTTTTTAATATAACTTATTTGTCTTTTATATATATATATATATAAAACATAATTACTTAGTCTTAACATAATTGAACTTATAATTAATAAATTATTAACATTATTTACTAATAAATTAAATTATTAAATAACAAAATTAAACCAATAAAATAATATTATTAGATATTAAATTCGTCATTAATTATATAAAAATATTAATAATCACTCTTGAGTAATTAATTATAATCTTTAATTCTCTTATTGATCATTTAAGGCTATGTTTCTCTGAATTATTAATACTTTCACATGTTTCATTCATTTATTTACGTGTTAAATTTTTTTAAACCACATATATTCTCTATTAGGAAAAATAATAAATAAACACATTAAAAGAAAAATTCAAGCTAAAATTTTTTTAAAAAAATACAAGATTTATATGGTTCGGCATTTGATTACTCATGTCCATAGAGAGAAATCAATTCCTTACTATATGAGAAAATAATTAATTATAATACAATAAAATTATAACTTCATTGAGTTATCGAAGTCAAACTTATAATTTATTATATTTTTCCTCTCATATAAATTAAAAGAATAATTTTCATCTCTCTAGAATTCATAGAGAAAATCCCAAAGCTCTTAAAGGTGTTTCCTAAAATCCTAGAATGTTTTCCCTTAGTTATTCAAGAATATTTAAGCAAAAATTCAAACTTATAATCCTCAAGTTGTTTTTGTATTTACTTCATTGGCTTTATCCTTTAAAGTCTTGAATCTATCTATATTTATACACAATTAAAAATTACCTATTTAGGTTAAGAATATCATTCCAATATGAATTCTTTTCAAAGTCTAATCATTTATCTTTATTTAAGTCTAATTAATTTAAATTCTTAAAATTTAAAAGTCAAATATCACTATTTCAAAATAACTTTTGAATTACAATAACCTTATTAACCTAAATTTTCCAACTACACATACTCAAATAAGATATTTGTCTTGTAACTTAATTCTAAATACAACCAATATACCATATGTAGTTATAAAAATCAGTTGACGGCACAACTCAACTCTAGAGAGAGACCTCAATCTCTATGTCTGATCGTCAGAAAGTTCCATCTACTTACAATCACCTATATCTTGCAACTAACTATCTATGAAGACAATCCATTTTCAACTAGTACTTAAGATCTTCACTATACGGTCCATTATATGACATACCCCACACATTTTTTTGAGCTTTTTTCAATATTCATTACTCATCTTTTTTAGCTTTTTCTTCTCTTTTCTATTCAATACTTTTGGTAAGTCTTGTTGAACTAGGAGACTTTCATCATTCTTTGCCAAAAAGTAAAACCTAATTGCCTCACATGCTTATTGAAACTAGAGAACCAACTATGATACCATTTGTTGGGAAAAATAACCAATAAGCACTTAAAAAGAAAAATCCAAGAAAAATAAATGAGCATAAGATTTACGTGTTTCGGCTCTCGATTACTTACATCCATGGAGAGAAAACAATTCTTCGCTTTATGAGAAAATAAAAAAATTACGATACAATAAAATTGTATCTTCTTTGCTTTGATCTAATTCAAACCTATAGTTTATTGTATTTTTCCTCTCATATAAGCTAAAATAATAACTTTCAACTCTCTAAAACTCTTAGAAAAAATCTCAAAGCTCTCAAAATTATTTTCCAAAGTCCTTGAATGTTTTTCTATATCCAAGAATACCCAAACAAAAATTTAAACTTGTAATCTCTAAGATGTTCTTGTATCTATTTTCTTGGCTTTACCCTTTAAAGCCTTGGACCTATCTATAATTATAGCCACTTAGGGCATGTTTGGTATTATGTTTTGAGAAAATGCTTTTTGGTAAAAAAATTTGTATTTTTAATTTTTTTAGTTTTGAAATTAATTTTGAGTAGAAGCAGATAAATAAATATTTTTCTAGAAGCATGTTTGAGAAAAGCAGTATATAAAAAATTAAAAAAAATCAATCAATTAAATAAAAAAAATTCAAAATCTTTGTTTTTGAAACACTCAATAGCAATCCCAAAACACCCCTTTAAAAGTTATTTACTTAAAGCATCATCATCCATAAAATTGGATGATAATTTCAAATGGTGGTCTCCACTACTACATCAACAAAATTTCAATTACACTTTGAAATACATTTTATCCTTACAATTGACATTCAATTTGTGGGACGCAAATAATATTTTAATATATAATATTCATTATTAACAATTAAAATATTATATTTTTATTGTCAAATAAATTTAATTATTACTACAATTAATTAATATTAAAACTAATTATAAAACTTGGAACATCTCCAATAGTATTTTTGTTATTTTAAAGAGCATCTTTAGTAGAATAAAAAAAATATCTTAGAGCATTTTTAAATATAGAGTGAAAATATTTTTTACAAGTCTAATAGACTCTTTATATTTTCACTCTTTATATTAATTTATTAATCATTGTATTTATATTATTTTAACTAATTTTATATTAATTATATTAACTTACTTAATTAAAAGGTTAATTATTAATTTATTATAATTAATATTAAGTATATTAATTAATAAATATATAATTTATTTATTTTAATTAAATTTATAATAAAATAAGAAAAGTGGATCCCATTTGAATATTTTAATCAATTGAAATTATTTCTCCTATTTTTAATTTTACAAGCTTTCAAATTTGCAATCAATTACTTTATCAATGCAATTGGATTTACAATCTTATTCGGAGCTTAGTCATAATTAAAGCTCTTCACCCCAAGAACAAAGGCAAATGGAGTTTAGAGCTTGGTTCCCCAAGCCCAACAAAAAATTCATATGTATATATAATATTTTTAGTATAAATATTAAAAAAATTCAATAAAATCCATCAAAAATATATATTTTACTCCTCTAACCCTATGTAAAAAAATTTTTTACCCTTACAATCCTATTTAAATTTTTCTTTAATTCTAGCTTTATCTCTGTTCACCTCTCTCCAAGGATACGTTTAGTAGAGTCCGAACCAAAGAGTTCTTTCCAGCATATTCAGTCTGCATTGCTAACTCTACCACAACCCTTCTCCCTTGGGTTATATGTCAAAATTTAATCAGCATTATTTGCTCCCACCGACAGTAGGCTATAACTTATGGCTACCAATAATTTACTGTCATAATTGAAATATTTATTTATGCATATTAATTTGGAGGTATTAAATCAAATTTGTCAAAAGTTTTCGAATTGAAGCACTCAATTAACTAGCTCAGCATTTCTAATTTTTAATATAATTATGCGCTCTGGCCTGCATATAATTAATATATAGACTCCAATTAATTAGTCTCCATATTTATTTTGAAAATTAATTGTTTTCCATTTTAAGTTAAATGTTCTAATTAATTTGTTTTTCTATGGTTATTTGACTTTCAAAATATTCTAATTCATTTTCACATCGAGTTATTTCTATATGTCAGTCGTTAATACTTAAAGAATTAATACAAATCATTGATAATATTAAAATTAATTAAGCATTTTTTTCATACGAAATTTTTAATTTTATTAATATTTGAAGAAAAAAATCACCTTAATCAAAGATTAAGGTTATGAAAAAAATATCTCTAGAACTAAACAATAAACCTTGAGCAATACTAGCTATTGCCTCAAATAAGAAAAGAGAAACATACTATTGAAGCCGTTTTCTGTTGCTCCAATATGTTGTAAATAATTAATTAAGTATTAGTTACATTTACGTGTGTAAATGAAATTTTTGAAATTAAGAAAATATATGTTGTAAAATTCACTTTCTTCTATTCCAAAATATAACTTTGAGAAATTTTTACATAAATATTTATTACTATATCATTTATAAATTATTCTAATTACATACTAAATTATTAATTATATTTATATAGATTAATATGAATAAAATAATTAAATATGTGTCCATCTACACATTAACAAGTAATCTTTGACATTATATTATGGCCCAAAATAGATAATATCTTTATGATGAGAGGGTTTGGACCGGAGGTAATGTCCATTTATATCCATTTTTTGTATTTATTTCTCTAAAATAATTATATATAAAGTTTTTAGTATCAATTTTTTTTATATATTATACATTTGAGTTTTTATAGAAAAATGAGATTTTTCTTAAAATATTTGTACTGTACTAAAATAATATAAATATTGCTTATATAATTAAAAAATATTTAAATACTGAAAATAAAATAATTTTATTAAAATTTGTATGATATTTGATAACTCGGGTCTTCAACTGTGGTCCCTTCAAGGCTAAGAAGAGCTCAAAATGGTAAGTTGGAGAGACTATGGCACATCTACTTTGATGTTTAAATTAGGAGCAATTCTAAGGTTTATCTGGTGTACCATACACCGGGTACCTTAAAACCATTGGATTATAAACTTTTAATTTCATCCGTTGAAAATGAATGGTTGAGATTAAAAGTTAATGATACAACGGTCCTAAATCATCAAGTGTAATTTACACCGGGTGCACCACAGAAGCCTTATTAAATTAGATTAGAGAATGGAAAATGAGAAAAGGAAATGTGGTTGAAGTGTTCGAGTTGTGGTCATGCTTTATTGAGGTTTTTATAACCTTTCATCTACTCAATTGTCCCATCAACTCTGCTAACTTCATTTCTAGGAGTAGCATAGTGTCTTTGCTTATTGTTCACGTACATCGTCATGTGTCTTGCTAGAGCTGCATGCACATTCAATGCATCTCATCTATCATTTTTTTGCTCATTAAATGTTGTATACGATCATTATTGTTTTTTGGTCTTTTATCGTGTTGGGATTATTCCGCGTGTTTGTTACATTCGGGAGATCCATATGGATGAATAATAGATGCCATCTTTCCTCTATAGCTCATGTTTGGGAGATCCCTTCAGATGATCCTTTTAAATGATTTTCATGGATGTCGAGATGAGACGATGCCCTGATAGTTCTACTTTAGGTGATCCATATAAATGATTCATTGCCATAATCCTTTTTGACAGGAGATGTATTGTAGCTTGAGAGTTATCAATGTACATGCACAAACTTTTATATATATACCCCCGAAGAACCCTTCAAAGCAAATAAATATCGGTAATCTGGTGAAGTCGAATATGAAAAAGATCAATTTGATAATTTTGATTGGAAAAATTTTTAGATTAAAGTATCAATCTAATTGCATAATAATATATATTTAAAATAATTAAATACATATTATTATATAATTGAATTGGTCTAAAAATAATATAATAAATATAATCAGTCTATAAATTTCTACTTTGATTGACGTAATCCTTTGCATGTACTTCTCAGTTCAGACTCTGCATTATCTCTAAAATATCATGCCATGGTGAAAGTGAGGTACAACGTGCTCAATGCTCATTTTTAATTGTATTTTTTATTACAAAAAAATATTTTTGATAGAATAAAAAATATTTTTAGTATCTTTTATAAGATTAATAAATTTTTTATATTTCACTCTTTATTATATATTATTTCATATAAACTAATATTTATTAAAATAAAACAATTAATAACTTTTGTTATAAGAAAAAAAAAAACAATTTAGAAAAACATACTAAAAAAAAGAACATATATAGAAAGGAAGACGCATTAATTATAATTATAATAAAAAATAAAATTTGGTTTTCTAGATATAAAAAACTCTCAACTCTAAATTTTAAAGATAAAAAATTTATCGGATATCATTTTTATAGAATAATTATTTAAGGAAAAATTTACTATTTACCTTATATAATTTGACATAATATACTAATATCTCCTAAAATTTAAAAAATATACGATTTGCCCCCTATAATTTGACTTAATACACTAGTATTCTTGATATTTGAAAAAGAATATATTACACAAGTAAAAATATTTTTTTTTTGCTCAAAGAGTTATTAATCTAGTAAATTAAATTTATAGAAAAGTTATTAGTTCAGTAAATCAAGCTTGGAGAAAAATACTAATGTAAATAGTATAATTTTTAAATATCAATAGAATATTAGTATTTTTAATCAAACTATAAGAGATAAATAATATATTTTTTAAATATTAAATGAGTACTAATATATTATATTAAATTAAAGAAGACAAATAATAATTTTTTCCTATTTAAAATAAATTGTACAACACAAATAAAAACTCTATTCGTAATGTTTTAAGTTATCCAAAGATCATAAATAAAAAGAGGTCGGAGAGGTTGAATTAGAACTGAAAAAAAAAAAGTGAGGGATAGAATTGCTCTCTTTTTTTTTTTAATATTTCTTAAATAATTTAATATTTATATTAAATTTTAAGATATTTATAGTTACTCATAATGAATATTTTTTTAATCTAAAAAAAATACTAATATAATATATTAAATATGAGAAATAATAGTATAATATATTAAATTTTAAAGGTTAGTAGTATAATAAGTCAAATTTTAAAAAATAAACAATATTTTTTTATCATTTTATTAAAATCTAATATTTTTAATAAAAAATATAACAAAACTTAATTTTCCTTTTTTTAATTGTGTGAGTGTGTAATTTCAAACTAAATTTTTTAAAAAATAAATTAAATAAATTAAATCATATAATAATATATATTTTATTATTTTATTTTTATAAAATATATCCGTCCAGTAAGAATTTTTCGTTCAAACCATTGTGGATCATCGCGATGTGAGGTGGCAGCAAAATTTAGGAAACAGATCATCACAAACAAATGCGACAGAGGGAACATGTTCTTATTTGTTTAAGCTTTAGTCTGCAAATGACAGTGATAGGGAATTGAGAGAAACCCTTCAATCCTACTATTATAATTTTGTTCGTAAAGGGAAAGAAATTAAAAAGGAAAAAGAGAAAAGAAAGATCATTGCTTTTTTATTCATCGACCCTCCACAATGTATCGGTTTGCGGGTTGCAGAAGAATGAGCGCCAGAGCCACCCAGAAGGGTATAAGTTGGCTGGCTTCATTCAATCATCCAAGGTATGTTCTTTTCATTTCCAATATTCTTCAGCCGTTACTGGAATTGTTTATGATTGGTTTTAATCTGAGCATTAATCAACGTTTTGTGACAACCATGTAACTCTCATCTGGGGATTTCTGTTAAGAAAGTTTTTTTAATTGGTTGATGAATATCTGTATTAGAATTTTTTCGAAGGGATTATGGTTTTCTTCTAGTTTCCTGAAGATCCATCAAAATTTGCTTTTATTCGTTATGGCTGTCTCATCTGAAAATTTAATTGCACTATTTATTTTACGTGGCAGATCTGTTCATTCCTTGACTTTTGCAACAGTGGAAGTTGAAGAGATATCTGGTTCTCAGCCCGCGGAAGTAAACAACTTGGGTAGGTGCCAGTGTGGCTGCGTGATGCATGTACTCATTGTTTGTCTTAATTTTTAGAGTTATTGTGCAATTGGCATTTTGATAAAACCATTGAGCAGAATGAAACCGAAGGAGCCCCTAAATTGTAGGACTTTATGAAGCATTCCAAGATTAATTTGAGGTTAAACTTACATTTTATAAATCTCTGCAATCAATAGCTATTTCAACATAGACTGTCTTTATCTTTTAGTGCAGGGGAAATGGACAGGATCTTCAAGTTGGAACACAATTGTGGATCCTTTAAATGGAGAGCCATTCATTAACATTGCTGAAGTAGATGAAACAGGAATTCAGGTATGTTTCTTTCGGTATACCACGACATGGCCTTGTTGCTTTATCTGTCAGATTGACATCCCCTTGGATGAGAGTACATAGCATGTTGTGGCTAAACAGTGAATGTTGTTTTGCTCTCTGCCCTTTAAGGAATACCTCTCACTTTTCGACATTGTCTCTTTCCCGTTTCACTGTTTCAGTAGTTAGTCCAAAATTTTGGTTTTCAACTCCTTTATGCCATGTCTCAACTAAATTTTTCTAACTTTTGAACTGATAATACAGCCATTTGTTGAGAGCTTGTCCACGTGCCCCAAGCATGGACTGCACAATCCCTTTAAATCACCGGAGAGGTTTGTGTTGTTTTTCCATCTGTCCTCCTGTTAACTGTTCTCTGTTCTCTTCTGGTCTTTGTTTCTTCCCCCCAGCTAAATAATTAAATTCTAAAGTTGCTTGAGTATATCATGATTGTCCATTTTTTTCATTCGCTGTGTTATAAATGAATATTATGTGTTATGTTTTTCAGGTATCTTTTATATGGAGACATATCTGCAAAGGCAGCCCACATGCTTTCCCTGCCAAAGGTAAAATGTTCGTAGGGCATGAATGACCATCTTTTTTTCTTGTTCTTAAATTGAAACTTTCAGTTATCTTAGTTGTTTTATTAAATTGTTATTACTACAATAACTTTTTCACCTTTCACAAATTTCAGGTTTCCAATTTTTTCA
Organism: Balakata baccata; assembly: GCA_949630135.1. Taxonomy (NCBI): domain Eukaryota; kingdom Viridiplantae; phylum Streptophyta; class Magnoliopsida; order Malpighiales; family Euphorbiaceae; genus Balakata; species Balakata baccata. Next base: position 15,061 of record CATIWF010028246.1, read on the forward strand.
CTAGGTTAATACAAAGGGTTGCTCCAAAGAGCTATCAGCAAGCTCTTGGTGAAGTCACAGTTACTCAAAAATTCCTAGAGAATTTCTCTGGTGATCAGGTAGATCAATGTTGCTTCATTAGTACTCATTGTTATTTAGTTACTTAAATAGACAGGACTCTGTTCAGTTTCCATGTGACTGAATGGATGCAGTACTGGTAACCAACTTTGAATTTGATATCTGGCTTGTCCTATGTTGGAAAAACATGTGTCTTTGACTTTATCGCTAACCTACTCTATTTTCTGTTACCAAATTCGCAACTTATGCTATGTTCTTTGTGATAGATTGCTAATAAAAGTTATTTGCAGAACCTTGTTACATTCTATACTTAATGTGCAGGTTCGGTTCTTGGCTAGGTCATTCACAATACCTGGAAATCATCTGGGACAGCAAAGTCATGGGTTTCGATGGCCATATGGTCCTGTAAGTATTGTAAACACAATGTTTCATTTAACAAATAATCTATTAAAATTTTTTGTCAGGGGAAATTTTACAGTAAACATATTCTGCATAACTTTACTACTTTTTACCACAGACTGTTAAAATATTTTGATTAAGATCAGTGAGAAAGAAAGTATTTTAGTTTCAATTTGCTGGTATACCAGCAACTGGTGCCAAGCAATTTTTTTTTTAGTCTTGTTCATTTTTAGCATGTTTTTAGCTAATGCTTCATTTTTATTTAAAAAAAAAAAGACAGAGAGAGAGAGAGAGAAAGAGGAGGAAAAAATCAAAGAGGGGAAGAAAGGACCATAGTGCCTAACATTTCCTTTAATATAATGTGTTGATGTGCTGAATATATGTTGGACCAATTAATATTGGGCATCTATTAAGCCAGTGAGGGTGTGCATCGTCTCTTCATAAGTTTCTTAGTGATCAGTTAGAGCTCTTGTTTGACATAAAACTATAATACCTATGCACATTATATCATTATTGACTTTTGTAAACGAATTTGTATATGCAGGTGGCAATTATTACTCCTTTCAATTTTCCATTAGAAATCCCAGTACTTCAGTTGATGGGTGCATTATACATGGGCAACAAACCTGTTCTAAAAGTCGATAGTAAGGTGTGCTCATAATGCTAGTCAAAATGGTTTTGGATATCATAGTTAGAATAATAATATAGTTCTTTGGCACTACATCACTGGAATATTGGTATGGACAAGTGAACTAACATGTATCTCTAGCCATGGGAAATTTTGAAATCTATTTTTGGAAAAAGTATTAATCTATGTTGATAGAAATAATACTACTAAATTTAAAGGAGAATTATCCAGTAGTTTTCTCAAGAAAGAGAGACAAACAATCTTATGTGTGGATGGAATTAAGAGGGAGATGATGATATTAATGTGCGCAGCTGATATTGAAGCGAAGATATAGGTTTTGAACATATTCTGGCTTCTAATTATTGGATAATCTCTTGTTTCTACCTTAAATTGCCATATGTGGAACCCTGTTTTGGACTCTATATTTTTTCTCCATGCCTATTGTGCTGCTGCTTAATAATGAAAGTGTCACAGGTTTGCATTGTAATGGAGCAAATGATGCGACTTCTTCATTACTGTGGGTTGCCATTGGAGGATGTGGACTTCATAAATTCTGATGGGAAGACAATGAACAAACTGCTGTTGGAGGTTGGTTCAGGAGTATTTTGATTCTTTACATTTCCTTTCCAAGCTGCAACTATTTTTCCTCTATGATCTTCTGCTGCACTTTCTTTTGCAATAGCATATTGGGTTTTGTTAGTTCACCTCTTTGAGGAAGTTATTCAAACTTTTCAAGTAATTTTATATGTTATTTTGCCATTGCCCTCCTATATTTTGTCCATGTGTGGAAGGTTTTTGTCATTTATGGAACTGCAAAAAGTCCCTGAGGAAGCAGGAGTTTTTCTGGTTTGTATTTTATCTGTGCCTATATGATCACATGATGGTAGCAGTTAAAAACATAATTATGAGCCTATAGTAGTATGCCAGTTGTGATGGAGATGGATATGATTATAGCAGTGATACAATTACCAGTTGAATTAGCAGTTATACTTCTGAATTTTGATATAAATGGAGCAATAGATATGGATATAAATTGCTGATGATAAATCATAGTCACTTCAAAGGAAAACAATAATTGATAGAAAAATGTCTTGTTTTCACTTTTATAGGCAAAGCCACGAATGACACTCTTTACTGGTAGCTCAAGAATTGCAGATAAGTTAGCCATTGACTTGAAAGGTCGTATTAAATTGGAAGATGCCGGATTTGACTGGAAAGTTCTAGGTCCGGATGTTAATGAGGTATTTTTGTTTTATTATTGATTTTTTCTTATTCAATAAAATTTGGGGTTCAAGGTGGCCATTGAGTCTTTTTTTTTGGGTTTCTGAATGGCAGGTGGATTATGTTGCATGGGTTTGTGACCAGGATGCATATGCTTGCAGTGGTCAGAAGTGCTCTGCACAATCAATACTATTCATGCATGAGGTTAGTTGTTTCAGTTGTAGGTTTCTGCGTTTGTCTGGTGTTCTATTATTATGACCTCTGACAAGATATTTTTATATTTCTCCTTCTCGCTCCCTATGCTTAAAATTTTTAAACCACTTGTCTACTTGACCTAATTCAGTGGCTTGTTCATTCTGGTTCTTTTTGTTCTTGTTAATGAACATATATTATATTGCAGAACTGGTCCAGTACTTCACTTTTATCCAAAATGAAGGATCTTGCAGAGAGAAGAAAATTAGAAGATTTAACTGTTGGTCCCGTTCTCACTGTAAGTATAGATAGTACCATTATTGGGATGATGTCTTAAGTTTGATATGTGGCTTTATGTTGCTTATTTTCCTTAACCACACAAAATCATTGAAGAATTGAGTGAAGTTTATTGCTTGTACTTGAAGTAATGCTTGTTCTAATCATAGTTTAAGAATCTTGATCTTGATTTCTCCTACTGCAGTTTACAACTGAAGCAATGCTAGAGCACATGAATAAATTGCTTCAAATACCAGGTTCAAAACTACTATTTGGTGGCAATCCTTTGGAGAATCATTCCATTCCATCCATATATGGTGCTTTAAAAGCAACAGCCATTTATGTTCCCATTGAAGAAATACTGAAAGAGAGAAATTATGAGCTTGTAACTAGAGAAATATTTGGACCCTTCCAGGTAAAGAAGAAAAAGCAAATCTTTCTAGTTTACTTTTTTTCTTTGCTTTTTCTGTTGGTTTTATGAAAATTTCATGCATAGTTTTATATTTAGGGCCTGTTTGGAGTAAATGAATTCTACAAAGTTCTATGAAATTCAATTATAAATCCGAAACTTGTATATTTGGTTTAAGCGAGAATTTATTTGAAATTTCTATAACTCTATTCCATGGAATTGGTTATAACTAGATCAAAATTTCTTTAAAATACATAGAATGCGGAAATGAATTTAAAACTTAAGAGTCCTTATTTTTCTAATGACAAAATTATCCTTGACTTTTACTCTCATTTTCACTGTGTCTCCCTCCTCTTTCTTTAGTATTTTTCTGTGACATATTTTGTTGAATTATTTGATATCTCCTGCTTGTAATGAATATTAATTAAAATATACAAATATTGGTAATTTCATGCATCAGTCAGTACATATGCCATAGCTTCTCCCTAACTTTGTGAGTTATATATATGAATTATTGGGTGTATGTTGGGAAGTATCTGAAAAGCTTTCATTGTCTAATTAGTAGGGGATGTGTCACCTTAGTAGTAATATCTTCAGTTTCTACTTTTCCAAATTAGATATTTATTTTCATTTTTCCTTAGCAAACTTTGCAGTTTTAAGTGGATGAATAATTTTGCAGATTTAGAGGGCAAATGATGTTAACTTAATATTTTTGCTTGCAGATCATTACTGAGTATAAGAAAGATCAATTGCCACTGGTTTTGGATGCTCTTGAGAGGATGCATGCACATTTAACAGCTGCTGTGGTTTCAAATGATCCTCTGTTTTTGCAGGCAAGATTAAAACCTGAACCCTGGAGTCATGGACATAAAATTGAGTCATAGCCAAACACAATGTTCCTCCGAAATGATATTTTTCAATTGGTTTAAAATTTCAATTTTGTATATTTATATAAGTGAATTTGCAGGAAGTTATTGGGAAATCAGTGAATGGGACTACATATGCTGGGTTAAGAGCAAGAACTACCGGCGCTCCGCAGAATCATTGGTATGTATCTTATCTGAATTCGGACTGAAATTTATGGTGAATAAGAAAATGGTCAAGTTCTCATTCATGTAAAACAATCTGTTATTAAACAGGTTTGGACCTGCAGGAGACCCAAGAGGTGCAGGGATAGGGACACCAGAAGCAATAAAACTAGTCTGGTCTTGCCATAGAGAAATAATTTATGATTTTGGTCCCTTGCCGAAGAATTGGGAAATCCCGCCATCTACATAGTAGTTGAATGGGTTGAAACCCTTTAACCTGTTGCTACTGCCTTTAGCTTTTAAATAAAAGAGAGGAAATTTTGGTCTTACCAGATTTTGTTTTTGCAAATCTTCAAACCCTTGCAATGGTTCACACCGAGAAATCCTTTACCATTCATGTCTAGAGATATGGTCTATTTGCTGGTCTGAATTAATTATATAATGGAAAATATGCAAAAATATTTTCAAGTATAACTTCAATTTAATCCAGTGTTTAATTTATAAAATAATTTGACGCATAGATTCTTTCAAGTATTCAAAATAATTTAACACTTCAACTTCGTTTTTTAGAACTTTTAAAATGGGCTGGTAAGCTCTCGATGAATTTACGTTCTACCAGTTATACAAATTATATCTTGGATTAAGGTTCACATTGCAATATAGATTAAACACGTGTAAGAGTTACGGTGACAATTTTATAAATAAAACAAACTTATACATATTTATTTATTAATATAAGTTCCTTAATTTATTAGTAAAAAATGTTTATTTTATTTTAAAACAAAATCAATAGTTATTTTGTATTTTTTTTTTGCCTTTCCAGATGCTATTTGTCTCAATTTATTATTTTTCTTGTATGTTTTATCTCGATTTTTTTTATTATATTTTGAGCTTTTTTTTTTAAGAGAATTCATACTTACAAATAAAAACATAAAAAAAATTCATTAAATTGATTTATTGTTTTTCTTGTATGTTTTATCTCGATTTTTTGTTACATTTTGAGTTTTTTTTCTTCAAGAGAAATCAATGAATTCATACTTACAAATGAAAACATAAAAAAATATTCATTAAATTAAATACGCAGAAAAATAAAATGAATTTATATTAATATGAAAAATGAACTTAAAAAAAAATGAACATTTAATGAATATTTTCAGTTTATTCATAATAAATTTTTTAATAAATTAATAAACCTCTTTTAATAAATTAATTTTAATAAACTAATAAATCTTTTGTTCATTTGTAATGAATATTTTCAGTTTATTCGTAATAAACATTCTTAATAAACTAAAAAACATTTTTTAATGAACTAATAAACATTTTTCAATAAACTAATAAACCTTTATTTAATGATAGATGATGAATATTTACAAAAATATCACATATTGATAGCTGTATAAATTTGATTTATTTACAAAATTGTCACTTTTTTTACACGTGTGATGAGTCTTAATCTATAACACTACATATTGTATTAGTTATTAATATTAAATTAAGAATACTTCTTTTTCAAGAAATGGATCTTTGCATAAAACAAACCGATGATAATCTAGCAACAGAATTTGAATTTCCAACCCATAACTGTGTAATACAAGAATCTTTTCTATTTATTGGTGGTGCTGCCCTCAGACTTGACGGCTTGTATTGGTGGTGCTGCCCTCAGACTTGATGGTGCTTGTAATTCTCTGTTCAATCACTTGCAACCATCATTGGCGGTGCTGCCGTCAGACTTGACGGTAACAACTTCTTTCATGACAACTGCACTTTGTTTGATCACTTGCCCTGTTTCTTTCTTGATGCTCAGTCTCTGGCTTCTCTTCCTACTTCTTCGGTGCTGCATAGCAACTTCATTAACAGCGGCTGCTCTTACTCTCCATATTCAATTTTCTTTTCCAAATTTTAGTTAGTTTCTTCTTGTGCTATGATAAAGATGAATGCAGCAAAAAATTGGCAAGTATTTATAAGAGGCATATGTCGATTTGCTGTGATTGTTCATTTGAAGTGCGATTAATCTTCTTTAATGCGTACATGCATATAAATGAATTAGCGTAAAAAACCCATCTGTCAGATTGATTAATGACTATGTTGTGATTCTTGGAAAGGTAAAAAGTCTAAAGGATTTTTACAAAAATAGTAAAAAAGCCTAAATAATTAATAAAAAACAACTCTGTGAATTTTTTTTTCAAAAATAGAAAAAAAAGTGCTAATATTTTTTTTCAACAAAAGCGCTAAAAAATTTACAAAATTAGAGAAATTCAAAGTTTATATGATGTTTAATCAAAATTTATCACAAAGTCAGAAAAAATTGAAATTACAAAACATTTATTAAATATTTAATTAAGATTTACTCAATTTATATCTAATATTTACCATAAAATTAATAAAAATTGAAATTATACAAAATTTATTCAAGATTTATTATAGTTTATCTAATAATTACCTAAAATTTACCCCAAATTTACCCAACATTTATCATAAAATTAATGAAAATTGAAGTTACAAAAGGTTTATTAAATATTTACTTAAACTTTACTTAAATTATACCCAATTTTTATAAGAAAATTAATGAAAATTGAAGTTACACAAAATTTATTCAATATTTACATAGATTTGCCCAAGTATTACTTAAAGTTTACCCGAAATTTACTCATAATTTACCACAAAATTAATAAAAATTAAAGTTACAAAAAATTTATTAAAGATTTACTTAAATTATATCCAATATTTACAAAATCTTTACAAAAAAATTAATAAAAATTGAAGTTACAAAAGATTACTCAAGATTTATTAAAGTTTACTCAAGAATTACTCAAAGTTTACTAAATATTTATCCAATTTTTACTAAATGTTTATCCAATGTTTATCAAAAAGTTTACCAAATATTTATCAAATGAATGCCAAATGTTTCTCCAAATGTTTACTCAAAGTTTATTAAAAATTTAGCCAAATATACAGCAAAGTGAATAACTCTAATTAAGTTAATTAAAATATAAATTTACATATTTTTTTTTTGTAATTAAAGTTTATCTAATATTTACTCTGGTAAGTAAGTTAATTAAATATAAATTTTGATATTTATTTTACTAATTAAATTAATTAAACAATAATTAAAAATAAATAAATGCATGCATAAATACAATTGGTGGCTATACAAGTAAAATGAATTCTTAATTCATGTTCAAAATGCGAAAAATGACAATTTATCGTCTCAATTAAAAAAATGTACTAAATATATGTGAATCTAATATTTGAAAAGAAAAAAGAAAAAATCAGTAAAAAAGAAAATACATAAAATTGAAATAGAAACACATAAATTATATTAGTAAAATTGAAAAAAATGATGGTATTCCATGTTTATGAACTTGTGGGCTAGGGCCCATATTGGGGTTAAAGCCGAACTATCTAAATGGCCCAAAATAACCTAATCTAATTTTAATTGAAAGGAAATTTTATGATTTACCAAAAATTTAATTCTTTTTTCATACCTATCCCTATTTTTCTATATTTTCATTTATACTAAAATTTATTTCATTTATATCGATTTTTTTTTTTATTTGACAGCAAGTTCTCTTCTCTCTTATTTTTGCGGATATCAACCATTTTATTCTTTTTTCTTCTCGCTTCATCGGTATCTATTATATCCAATTGTGTAGTTGCTAAAAGTAGAGTTGATTATTGTTTTGTTATACTTAGATGCTGGGTGACCATCTTTATCCACTTTTAGAGCATCTTCAACTAGATCATGTGGCTAAGGCGATTGGGATGCTGTTGGAGATGGATTAAATAGAGGTGCGACATCTAATGAAATCTTCAGATGCACCGAAGAAAAAGGTGGAAGAAGCAATGCAACTGCTTCGAGAAGCTAATGCTTCTAATGTTGGCGACTAGCTTGGCTCATTAGGTTTGAGTGAATGATGTAGTTGTTTGGTTCATTATAATCAGTTTAGATCAGTACAGTGCATTTAATATCTTTATTGTTGAAATCTTGTAGGCTTAATATATAGGGTTAGAGGATTTAAGTTTTTAGGATTTTTTTTTTTTTAAAGTTTAGATTATTATATGATACTACTAAATTCTTCTTTTAAAAATAATTGTAGTTTTGTTCATTGAAAATTTCTGATATTGTTATTTAATTTCTTTTTTTTTTTATTGAAAATCACTAAGGCATCCCAAAATATTATCAAGGTATATCCGAGATATTTTTATAAAATTCTCAAATATATACCGAAATATCTCCAATGTATTCTTAAGGAATTCCTTAATAATTTCATACAAGCAATTATTGAAGGAATTCCTAATGTATACCAAAAGTATCATCAATATATTCTTATCAAATTTTCAAAAGTAAAACTGATGTAGGAAATTTCTCTTAGGGAATTCCTTGAGAATTTTCGAGGTATTTTCAAAGTATTGTTAAGGTATTTTTCGAGGTATTCTTAAGGAATTTCTAAGGTATTCTCAAGGAATTTCTAAGTATATTCAAGGTATCCTTAAGATATGTCCAAAATATTCTGAAAAATATACCAAACTGTTTGTTTAAAAATTTGTGATGTTTTGAATTTTAATTAAATTCTATTCTTTCTTTTTTTCTTCAATGATTTGATTGTTCTTATAATTTTTTTTTTGTTGATTTTTTTGTGAAAATCGAGTTAGTATGATATACTGAAAGTATGCCGTAGATATACTATATAGGCATATATTTGGGATGATTTTGAGACTTAAATACTGTTGTAATTGTTGAAAGTAATTTTTGCTAAAATAAAAAAAATATTAATAGAGAGTAAAGTTGTTATTATTTTATTTTTATTTTTTTGTGGTATTTATAAAAAATTCCCTCTAATTAATTTTGAAATAAACCCCTTAAACCCTAGCGTCCAAATTGCAGCTCATGTCCTTGCTGCCCTCTCTTTCTTTCAATTCTCGCTGCGTTTACAGATCAGGTTCGGGTTCCGTTTCAGGTTATTTGCTATTGTTGTTCGTTACTTATCCCCGTCTTTTGCTGAAAGTATGTTTTGTGTTTTACTTTTTAAGGTTTCCATTTGTTAATTGTTTTCCGTCGAAATAGACCTAAATTTATGAACTTTGACTGTCTGGGATGTGTTTCTCTGGGTGTGATGCTTATATTGTTTATTTCTTCTTATACAGAAATTTGGGTTTGGTCTGTCGTCTTTTTCATGTCTTTGCTTGAAGTAATCACACAGGCTTCGGTCAATTCCGAACAACTTGCACCGCAATCTGAATACCCAATTGTATTCTAACCGCGGATGACATTTTCCCCAATTTGAAGCCGAAACTTGATGTTGCTGATTCTGCATCACTTGCAATTCCTGTTTCCGGGTGGCAAATCTTGGAAACTGATGCTCATCTTATAGAATCTGCCAAAAAGTTCTATTCTAAGTTGAAGAGGAAGCTCAAAGACACCAGGCATTTCAATAATTTGTTGGAATTTTGAATCCTTTTCTTGAGAAAATTTGGGAAAAGGTTGGCATTTCGGTTGAGGTTGATTCCTCCGCAAATGCCTACACTCTGATCTTGATTGAGAAGGTGGGATTTTTTATTGGTCGAGATGTGGCAAGTTTGATATTGGAAGCCTGTATTGGTTTAGAAATTTGGGATTTGGTGGAGATTTGGTGGAGACATTGATTGTTAAAGGGATTATTGATTATTCTTGTTATTCAAATTTAGTTACCAGTCTCGTGGCAAAAAAGAGGTCCGATTTCCTTTGTTTGAGTATTAAACATGCTTCAGATTTCGGATTGTTAGATTTAGTATGCATTTTGAAGTATTTTCTTTCTCCATCAAAGGATGCATATATTAGTATGGTGAATGTGAGGACAAAATGGGAGAGCCAGGCATTGTCAGCTATTGAGAAGGCGAAAGGCAAGAATCTCTTTGACAAGAAATCATGCATGGCGAAGGAGGCTTCAATTTTGCTCATGCTTGCCTATGAGTATGATGGGTTCTCGACGGCTGAGCTATGTTTGCATTATTTGCTAGCATCATCAAACATAGATGAAGTTATATTATCATCTTCATTTGGTAAACTGAATGGTAAAGAGATGATGGGTTTGATACTGTACATGGGGAAATGGTTGAAGAAATATGAAATGTTACCTCGGGCAGGTCCATGCCAAAAGGCTTCATCTATGCTGGGATTGGAAGCTTGTGATTGGGTTCCTAAACTTGCAAATATTGTTAAGTTTCTTGGTTTAATACTAGATGAAAACTTCTCCTCCCTGATCAAGCATCCGGAGTATCATGAAGAGCTAAAATCAATTGAGGGATTGGTTGGTTCTCTGGCTTTAGAAGCTAAATTATGTTGCTCTGTGGCAGATGTACTTGACAATTTGAAAACTGAAGCCAAAGGTGAGCAAAATTAAGAGCAGTCACTAATGGCTTTCTAACCCATATTTCAAGTTACATCCAATTTTTTTGTTGTTGTTGAAATGAGTAATATTTATTTCTCTTTTGCGATTAAAGCTTGCATTTATAACGACATAATGCTTTTTTTTATTAATTTTATTTCTAATGTTAATTATGACCTGACCCTTGCAACCTGCAATCTGTGTGCATAGATGTTGGTCTATATCTCTGCAAAAAGCTTATTCCTTGCAGTATAAAATCAGAAATTTCTAATCACAGGATTTAAATTAGAAAAGTAACCTAATCGCCGGATGGAAACCAATTATACAGAAGTAGTTAATAATTTCACCGGATACTGTTTAAAAAGAAAAATTAAAAACAACAAGAAAGATCTCAACTAAAAGCAGCAGAGTGGACAAATATGATACAGCGGAGTAGGGATGACAATGAATATAAATTTTGTGGGTATTCATATCTATCTGTATCTATTTAAATTTTAATGGATAATTCAATTAGGATTTTGGAATGAATTTGTGTAATAATTTTTAAATCCATCGCAAATTTGGATAGGGTACAGATATAGGTATTCGGATGTCTGCTATCTGATTATATATATATATATAATTTATTCTATTAAAATTTAAAAAATGTAATAATATAATTAATTATTTTTTATATTTTTCTAAAAATTGATGAATTACAAATATAATGAGGTTTTGAGATTGAAATATATATATATATATATATTAATTATATTTTTATCAGAATGGATAATATATAATTTTATTGCTTTAATATTATTCTTGAACAATTTGATAAATTATTTTAATTTAAAAGTGTTGAATTAAATTTTATGTTTTATTTTATCTATTTTATTTAGTTTTGTAATAATTTAAAATATATTGTTTTATATTTTTAAAAATTTTAATTATTCAATTAATTTGAATTTTGTTTTAGTTTAAAATTTTGAGTAATAAATGGGTAATTAAACGGGTTCGGATATTAAACGGGTATTATTAATCGGATTTAGGACGAATACATGTATTAACATTAAAGAGAAAATTTCATGCAATATTATATTTTTTGTTTTATTTATAGAAATTCTATATTTTTTCTTCTTTTCATTCGTACCAAAAATAATTTATTTTTTACCGATTTATAGAATATAATTGGAGGGAAAGCGTGCCTTGAGAGCCGTTTTCATCTCCTCCTTATATGAATATTCTAGAAGTTGCAAGGTTATTCATCATTTTCCTTCTTGTTGACGGTAGTGAATCGGTAATTTTCTTCTTTTTCTTTACAACAAGAGGAGTGATGCTGAAATTACTATGGCTAAGATTTGAATTGATGTCCTTTCATTGATTTCTCATAAATTGCATTGATTTATCCTAACCAATCTAGATGGAGCTAAGTAAATAAGGTTTGTGTGATAAATTGACTGAAGAAAATATCTAGGAGAAACCATGCAATTATAGGTGAGAAACATATTTGATATTGTTGTTAACTAAATATATTAAAAAAAGAAGAAGAAGAGAGATTTGAGATTTTACTAAGAAATTAGTAGTGTTAGATTATAACATGTTTCCAAACTTTTCTGTTTGATTAAGTTGCATTTGTTTAACTGTATTGTGAATCATTTGTTATTTAATCTATGTTTCTTCCTCTTTGTTTTTTTTTTTGATAATCACCAGGGTATTCTCATGATATATCTAAGGTATTACCAAAGTATTCTCATAGAATTCTCAAATGTATATTAAAAGTATTCTCAAGATATATTCAAGATATTCCCATTAAATTCTTTCTAGGAAATTCTAAAGAAATTCCGAAGGTATACCTGAGATATTCGTAGGGTATTTCCAAAAGTATACCCATGGTGTACCCATGGTATTAAAGAATTCTCAAGGTATACGTATGGAATTCCCTCCAATGAATTCTCAAGATATATCCGAGATATTCTCAATGTATACTTAAGGTATTCCCTCGTATACACAACTCCTTCTTCTTCTTCTTTTGTTCTTTTAATGTTTGTTTCGATTTTTTCTTTTAAATTTTTTTTGAAATGGATTTAAAGAAATTTCGATTATTGTTTAGTTGAGTTTTTGTTAATTCATCATTGTTTGTTGAGTTTTTGCTTATTCAATTGTCATTATTTATTTTGATTAATTATTTGCGGTAAAATGTTTGTTTGAATTTTGAAGATTTGAGGTTGTGGTGTATCCATGAAGTTGTAGATTTAAGTGCCGGTATAATTGTAAAAAGTTATTTTCGATAAAATTGAAAAAAACTTTAAGGGTCGATAATTATATAAAACGGTGCGCGCTTTTTGGCAATTATGTAAAATTTCCAACATTAAATTTTTAAATGGATTTGGGGTGGATTTGGATAATGGTATATATAATCGGGTTCGAGTATAACAATTTTTGCGGGTACTCTACTCATTGCCATCCCTAATCTGTAGCCACTGGATGATGCAATTTAGCATGCTTTCCTACTTAATTGCAACTTTGCTTCAATTACTTCTTCCATAGATTCCATCTCTTTCCTTCTTACTTCTTCTTCATAGTTCATACTTTCTCTGATAAAATTCTTGTTGGTATTCTCTATAATCTCACTTTCTCTCTTTACTGCTAATATACCAACTGCAATCTTCTTAAACCCACCTACACTTTTTATATCCGTTATCATCTTCCTTGTCTCATTGTCTATTTTTTGCAAGATTTTTGAGCATTACTCCTTAGGAATTCCATCCGTCTCAAGGTTTCAATGTCAGGTTTTTCCTCTGATTCTTCATCCAGAGGAAAACAGATAGCAGGAAGGAATCTCCATCAATATCGGCAATACCGACGCCCAAATTTCTAATAATTAAGGAAGCGGGTCTTGGGTGGTGTCCGAAATTATAATGTAAGAATTCCAGCTTGATAGTCTCTTCTGATTTCAACATCCGCTGATTTTGTGGCTTTTTCGAATTTAAATAAATAGACATGCCTCTAAATTGCACCTTTCACGTTAATATATGTTGGAAAAACAATCAATAAGCATGTTAAAATAAAAATTCAAGTAAAAAAAAAAGAGAAGATAATATTTAATCAATTGCCTACATCCATGGATAGTGATTAATTCTTTACTATATGAGAAAATAAACAAATTACAATACAAGAGAATTGTATCTCCCTTGAGTTGATCAAACTCAAACCTATAATTTATTGTATTTCTTCTCTCATATAAACTATAAAGAATAACTCTCACATCTCTAGAACTCATAAAGAAAATTCTCAAAACTTCAACCGGTATTTTCTAAAATCCAATAATACATGAGCAAAACTCAAATTTGTAAAATTATAAGTTGCTCTTCTATTTGTTTCATTGCCTTAAAATCCTGAATTTACTTATTTTTTTAGGTCTTTGAACTTATCAATCAAGAATAAAAACACTTATTCAATTGGGAATACTTTTTCTAATCCAAATTTTAAATTTTATCCAAATCAAAGTCTAAATTTATCCAAATTTAAAACTTATTCAAATAGTTTAATTTAGATTCTCACAATTTTAAAATCAATCTCAATAATACCATAGTCCACAAACATGATTCAGGCCGTGAAGGACGAGAAAAGATAAGCCTAGCCAGGTTTTATTATCAAGAAGAGAAGAAAACTAGGTTTATAATTGTGGTAACTAACTAGACTAGAGAGAAGAGTATCGGTAATCAAACACAGAATGGCTGAATGAGAAACCTTAATTATGTTTGTCGGTTCCCTTGTCTTTTACCTAACAAGAAATAGCAGGAAAAAAGTCAAAGCGAGGACTTTGACTAATTTAATTCACTGTTTGAATGCAACATTGGTTACGGTAGGATTGCGTATACTTGATAATTTTACCTCCTTTTTTTGTTTTTTTGTTTTTTCTCCTTTTCGTATTAATTAAACTAATTTTGTAATTTTGCTTCAACGATTCTCTCTCCACGAGTAGCTCCTTCTTGCTAGGGTTTCGGGGAATTCAATTGGGAGCTCATTCATGGAGCATCAATGGAGGCAAATGCGTCCTCTTCAAGCTAACATTTGCCCCGTTTGCTCCGTTTCTCACTTCCCATTTTGCCCTCCCCCTCCCTTTCCTCCATATCCTCCTCATTTTCCTCCATACCATCAAAACCCTAGATACCCACCGCATCTCGATTATCCACCGCCTGACCCGTATCATGCGCCCATGCCCAGCTCGTATACTGGCGATACTAATGACGGCTGGCACAGACATCATAGTTTTGATTACAGAGAAGGACTTGGACAGGCATCCTATGATTATAACAATAGTAATAGTAGTAATGGTTATATTGGTGAAGCAGATAGGATATATAAGCGGCCTAGGGTTGATGAGGTCGGATCTCGTGTGTTTGGACGCGAGAATAACCAAAACTTGGGGAAATTCTCAATGGATGATGAACGTAGATTGAAATTGATACGCGATCATGGCAACTCCTCAAGTGGGAATTTAACGAATTTACAATATAATTCGGATTTCAATGCAAGTGGTGATAGGAATATAGATGATAACAATCAATTTGAGTATTCAAGGAATGGGCAACCTGAAGGTGGCGGTACATATAATCGCTTTCAGAATGATGGGAATGTGATTTACAGTCACGTCGAACAAAATGGTTCGAACCAGCAGGCACGGGAATCTCAGAGTATGCCTTATCATGAAGTTGGTCATGGCGATGTGAATTTGCCACAGAATCAGTTTCAGTGGCAGGATCTTCGGCCTCCACAACCTTATGGAATGCCTGACTATAGGTCAAATTATCAATCCCCTGGCCACAGAGCATCCACTATGGACGAGCCGGTAGGTTACTTGTCGCGCTTCGAGAACAGGGTACCAAGCGGGCAGGCTCCTCCTCCTCCACCACCACCTCAGCCTCCTTCTCCACCGCCTCCGATTCCAATGGAACCGCCGGTTCGCCAGTTAGCGGAGTACAAATCCTACTCTTCCCCACCAAAATCTTCCTTGTTCCCGGTTCCTATTAGTTCCTCGGTAGCTAATCCCTTCCACTTGCAAAATAAGTCTCTTCCACTTTCTTCGAATGCCTTTTATTCGGAGGTATTGCTGCTCTGCTATATGCTTCTGTTTGCATTTGTTTCGTGGCTTGTTGTTTCAGTTTCATAGGATGTTTTACTGAATCTCTCCACTTGATTTTTTATTTATTTAATTTAATTTATTTTTTGAAAGGAATGGCAAACACGGTCTCTGCCAAAGCACTTATCTCCAGATAAGCCAACAGTTATTGATGCTTCCCAATTGTTTAAGCAGCCTTATCGGGCCACCCGTCCTGATCATATTGTGATAATCCTTCGAGGTCTTCCAGGTAACCAGATTAAGTGGTTTTTTTGTCGTTGCTATGTCTTTCTTTGTTAGGCCATCTCATGTGCTGAGGATGTTTACTATATTCATTTGCTTATTTCTGTTGTTAGGTGGGTTGATTTATGTTGTCCATTTTGCTCAAAAGTCATGTTCTTTTTGGTTTGTTGATTTGAAATTTCTGTAGTCAAAATATAAAAATGTATTTGTTTTAGAAACTTGATTTCGTGGTACAGACAGAAAATCCTTTTTCTAGTTTCATATTAGTAGCCTTTGTAGGATGGACACATTGTTTACTTGTGGCCTTAGTGTAGTAATTGGGTACTTCTGTTCCAAAGTTATATGCTTGCCACTGGTTATGTGACTAGAGAAATATGAAGATGTCTTTTGCTATACATGGAGTTCACTGATTATTTTAATTTGTTGTGCTTGTAGGTAGTGGAAAGAGCTACTTGGCAAAGATGATGCGTGACCTTGAGATTGAAAATGGTGGTAATACCCCAAGAATTCATTCAATGGATGACTATTTCATGACTGAAGTTGAAAAGGTCAGCCAGTTCTATTAGATTTTCATGTTTCACGCTCTTTCTTGCTGTTCTCATGAATGTGCTTAGGATTTTCCCCATTGTCTCATCAATATGCATGTTGATTTTCCCCTTTGTGGAGTTTGTTTCCTATTGTTGTTTCAAATAAGCATTTGTTTTTGCATTAAAAGGTTGAGGAGAGTGATACTTCAAAATCCTTGAGTTCGGTGAGAGGTAAAAAGGCTGCTGTTAAGAAGGTCATGGAGTATTGTTATGAACCTGAAATGGAGGAGGTAACACTTTAATGATATACATCTTGTATACTTGGTTCAAATATTGTCAGGTGATGAATTTTGCGATGCTTGTGTTTTGCATACAAGTATTTACCAAGGAAAATTTTCTGGTGGAAGTTGCATCAAATGGTATGTTAATTGAATCACATTATGTGTAGGACAAGGCAACTTGTGGTATGCAGTTAGCCCATTTTTATCCAGCATGAAAGTTTCCACTTCAAACCTATTGGGATTAACCTTACGGCTTTTATGCTGGGCTGGATGATTTTGTAGATAATGACTCAAAAAATATAATTTCTTTGTTTCAGTGAACATTAGAGTTTAGACAGACCTTATATAAAGGTGTAACTAGAAATATAACCTTTTATCACATGGATTATTTGATTTAAAAAGCTTATTGAGTAATAAGATGAAAATTTAATTGTTGAAGAGTGTAACTGGAAAAATTTGGTAAGAGAGAGGGAAAGTTGGTTTCCCAAGGTTGTGGTATAGCTGCTTGTGTTCATGAAATGGAATGAGAAGTCTTGGATTGCTGAGATGTTCTCAACTGGGGATGCTAGTAAGCTGGGTGAATGCAGTACGCATGAAATTTTATAATGGCTTGACCTTAATAGAAATATTGTGTCTACTTATGAATTGCTTAACAGGT
Source organism: Balakata baccata (assembly GCA_949630135.1). Taxonomy (NCBI): domain Eukaryota; kingdom Viridiplantae; phylum Streptophyta; class Magnoliopsida; order Malpighiales; family Euphorbiaceae; genus Balakata; species Balakata baccata. The sequence goes on from CATIWF010028246.1 coordinate 32,446, forward strand.
TTCTTTCTATATTATAATTGTGTGTTTCCATTTGAGAAAGGGCTTTTGTTTGTTATTGTGCTAAAAAAAAATGTAGCTATCTGGATTTCCCAATTTTTCTCCTGTATTACAATGCTTAATTTTTGGAGTTTAAGATTCTTGTTTTCTTTTTCATCTGTTGGATGATGTGATAATAATTCAATTAAGTTGTTGCTCCTATTTGGTGTATGTTATTATTATCTATTAATAATTGATTTTGTTTTATCTTAAAAATAGGCTTATCGAGACAGCATGTTGAAGGCATTCAGAAAGACCCTTGAGGAGGGAATGTTCTCACTTGTTATTGGTATGACGTTTTATTTGGCATTCTCTTTAATTGACGATAAAGCTTGTCATTGTCCTTTAATAGTTTTCTCTGCCTATATCTTAGCCATTTTAAGGATAGTGGCATTCTTGAGATCTCTATTTCTTTCAAGATTGAGTGAATTGAATTTCTGTTTATAATTTGTAGTCTATTTTTCTTTTTTACACAATCCCTTTTAGTTTGATCATGCTGTGGCCTTTTGTTCTTTGGTTTGATGTTTGATTTCTTCCATTTGATCCTAGATCTAGAACTAAGTGGATCACTATCTCCTTTCAAAAAACAGCTTGAACTATGACAAGAACAAAATAAAACGAAAATCCATTCTTTTTTTAATCATCATGGTAATCTTAATATCTTCAAAGAAATTTTACAAAATATAGGCCAAAATAAGATAAAAGTATTTTAGAAGTTTCTTGGTTATCATGGCTTATGAAGTCATTCAACGACTTAAATGATCTAGTCTGATTATAGATTTAGTGGTGATGCAGTGCTTGTGCACTGCTTTCATTTTCACTAACTACAGATGCAGTTTTGTTCGGCAATTGACCCTTTTGTGCTGATATGTATGCCTCGTCTTAGTGGATGACCGCAATCTGCGGGTAGCTGATTTTGCTCAGTTTTGGGCAATTGCAAAGGTATACCCTCACTTCTCTTTTCTTCACAACATGTACAAATAATATGTTCTTGTTCTCCAGTCTTCTGGAATGTGTTAAGGTCTGTAGGTCCTCATTCTCGTGTGTAGATCACTTCATAGTTAGAACCTGATAATGTTAATATAGTGTGATTTTCTTTTTTCTTTCTTTTTTTTTTTTCCGTCAATTCTAGGGCACTTCAATCATTCCTTCAATGGCCAATGTTCCGCAACCTTTTGTGCTGTTAGCTTCTCTTGCTTCACTGTAACTTTGAGTTACAGGCTTTCTGCTGTACTTTACAATTTTGCTCTCATGTATTATGGAAATTAATTTCAATGGATTATCTGATGACGTATTCTATTGGGTTGAGCTAGTGCACTGCATCATCATTTTTCCAATAAAATTAATTGCAATTGTAAATTTTGGGATTAAGGCCCTTTTTTTTTATGGTCATTTTCTAACTTGTTACTGAGTAGTAAGTTTTTTTTTTTTTTTTGGCATATTGGATTTGAAAGTTCATAGTTACCCTCTGGAACCATATGATCATGTTTATTTTCCAAATGTTCACTTTTCCTAGATGAATAACCCTTATCAGATTGGTAAAATGAATGCTGTTATGAATATTGCTTTTGCTTATAATATAATGTTATAATGTTGTAATTTTTTTATTATTTTCCTGCCCATAATTTTAAAATTTCTCTGTTGCCTTTTCCTACATGTTTATATGTTCTTCCTTTTTTCCTCTTTATGTAAGCTACTTGGCTATTGGAGTTTCTTTTCATTATTGGATTATCCATGAGTTTGTAGATCACCAGTAAACCAAATAAGTTAGGTCTTCTGTATTGCGTCTCATTTTGTAAATTCGGGGTGGCTATGCATGCTTATATGACTCCAATTATCACATTGCCTGGATTATATTTAGATATTTCCTAGTTTGTGCTACATACTTGTTGAATATTTAAAAAGGTGAAAAAACTTATAAGTGAATTGCTGAATATGAATTTCTCATGGATGGTTCAAACTTTGAATCCTATGTCAATCTCTTGGTGTGTATCTCTTTGACATTTGTTTTCTAATATTCTAGCTAATCATTTAATCATTTAAAGGACGATATTTGTTAAATGTGAACTGCTGAGAAATTCAGAAACTTAGATGTTCTTTTCTTCAATTTGTTCTGTCCAGAACTGATGGCTATTTAGCGGTTCTTGGAATCTTGGCACTTGTAAACTACATCTTTTAATCTTTGTTTGACCTAAAACACCTTTTAAATTTCTGAGATTTTACCCATGCTGAGGGCTTGGAATTGTTACGGAAGACGGATTTTGTGATACAGCTCCACTTTTTCATTTAATAAGCCCACTTACTATTTCTTTCTTTCCATTATTTGCTAAAAACTCTGTTTTACTATCTGCAAATTGTTTAGCTCACTGGTTTTCATTTTCTTTTCCAGAGATCTGGCTATGAAGTTTACATATCAGAAGCCACATATAAAGACCCTGTGGTTAGTATATTTGTTATAATATGTTATTTTATTGTTGTGATTTCCATTCTTTTTGTGTGTGTGTGTGGGGTATGCCTTGCCATCTAAAACAACTTTTATGATAAATTGGCAGAAGTATGTAGCTTCATGTTGATATTCTAGTTGAATTTCAGGGCTGTGCAGCTAGGAATGTCCATGGTTTCACCCTAGATGAAATAAGAAACATGGCTCAGCAGTGGGAAGAATCACCAACATTATACTTGCAACTTGACATCAAGGTCTGTTACGTCTTAGGTCTCATTTTTTACTTTAATATTGTAACTGTTTTTCAACAACAGTCCTGTCATTGGTGTACACATTTCTGTCATTGGCCTCAGAACTATATGTGTCTTGTCTATTGAAGTCCTTGAACTTTTATTTGTTCAAATTAAGCCCTTACAAGTTTTATTTTGTCAAAATTAGCTGTCCAACTTTGATTTTGTCTAAATTAAACCTTTGATTAAGTCTAGTCAGCAAACCATTTATCAATCAGATAAGGACTTATTTTGACAGAATATTAGTTGGATGTTTAATTTGGACAAATAAAAGTTCAATGGCTCAATGGATAAGGCATGCATAATTCAGAGGGAGAAATATATGTTTTTTCTTATGGTTTCATCATTGGAGTTGAAAGCCAAGTGCTCTCTTACTAATTGTTCACTAAAATTTTTAAGTTTGAGAAAATAAGAGACCTTGCTTATCATGAAGTTTTAATAAAATTAGGGGCCTTTTTCTGCCTGGTAGTGAAAATATGTCCGGGTCTTAATGCTGTTATTTTGCTGGCATGGCAGTCATTATTTCATGGGGATGACCTGAAGGAAAGTGGGATTCAAGAGGTAATTGATTGTTAAGTCATACCGAAGTTCTTTCTTAAATCATTGAGAAAAAGTTTAGTATGTGCATTTTTGTATCACTTTCTTTTCTTTTATTATCATGTTTGAAATCTTTGTTACAGCATCTTAGTTAGGCAGACTCGGAATGTTAACCAAACTATTATTAGCAGCATGATAATGATAATGGAGATGCATATGATGCCTGTTGTTTAGTTGTTAATTATATATAATGAAATCACTGAATTTTTGCTTTGTTTATCCACTGTCAACTAGAAAGTCCTGTAATTTTTATTGATTAGTTGCAATTTAAGAGTTCCAGTCTAGATGTGTTATGGGCATTGATCCTGCATCAACACAGAAGCTTGTCATAAACATTTACTTTGCTTAGTTTTCCTTATTTATATTTATGTGTCATCTTTTGCCTAAGAGCATGTGAAGGTTATGATTTTGAATTCGTTTCACTTGGTGTGAGTATAACTGTATAATTATGACATATATATCACTATAAACAGAATAATGTAATTTTTTGTGAACGTGAGATATTTAGCCATGCTATTTGCATATGTTCACGTGTGTGTTTCCTAAATAATGGATATTAGAAAAAAAAAAGATATATGAAAGTGGTTTTCCCTCAACAATCATTGTGGATGCATGATATGAACTTAAGCCATCGCCAGACTACTAAGTAGCCTGACTTTGTACATAGTATGTGGTGTGGTGAAAAATTGTTAATATGTTCATTGTGCATGGAACAGTGATTTAGTATTTTACTGCTTTTTTTATTTGAAATCATTCTTATGTTGAATCCCAGGTCGATATGGATACTGAAGATGGAGCTGCTGATGATAATCCGTCTGGGTTGCAGGAAAGAAAGGCTGAGAAGACTGTAGTCCCTCCCCTGGAAGATGATGCACCTCAAGGTACATTTTTATGACCTGCTTTAACAGCAACAATTCTTTTGTTGGTTTTGTACTCCTGTCTTATGACTCAGTGATCAAAATTGTTATTATTTCAAAGATTGTTAGTTCTTTTGTTTGCTTAAATCATTTTGAACTTCAGTACCTCCAAAAGATGGGAAGACATGGGAAGCTGACTATGACCATCCTACAGGAGCCAAAGAGTTGATTAAAAGTAAATGGTCACATGATTTAGATGAAGACTATAAAGAAGAACCTGAAAGCTTGAAGGGAAATTTAAATGCTCTTTCTGGGTTAGTTCGAGCATATGGAAAACAAGGAAAATCTGTGTGTTGGAGTGACCAGGTAACCATTATGTTCAGGGATTTTGATATGTGGTATTAATTTTATCCCATTCTTTTGTTGATGGACCATTTACTAGATGTGATCATAGTTATTAAAGGGGCAAGATGCACTAAGGCGCTAAGGGGTCCTAGAGCTTAAGCGCAGGAGCACGTCTGAGTGACATGAGGCGCAAAATAAAAAATAATTAAAAAAATTATAAATTTTATTATTAGACTGCTAGTAAGGTAATATAATATTATAACTATTAAAACTCAAAATACATAAGTCATAACAACATAAAAATACAGAAAAAAAAAACTTAGTTAAAGTTTGAAATCCTAAATACAAGGCTTCTAGGCTTACTAAACACTTGAAGTCATAAACAGACAAGGATCATAAGCTTACTAGTATAGTAATATTATATTTAACAAATTTTAACACTTATCAATTATGAATTATCATAGCAAAATACAATTAGTCTTGTGTCTAAATTGTGTTTATTCGAATCGTCTTTATGCAGGTTGGAACAAATGTTTTCTTTGCCCTAACTCTTTTCTTTCTATTTTATTATTTGTTTTGGAAATAATTAGGTGTGGTAAGATCTGCTAAGAGTTTTTTTCAATTTAGAATCAATGGTTCAAATTTCCTCCCTACACTAAAAAAAAAAAAAAATACATATATTTAACTTATGTACCAAAGTGTGCACTAGGTGCACCAAAGTGCGCTCCTTTGGATTTTCAAGGCGCTAAGGCTGGTGCCCGGTGCGCCTTTAACAACTATGGATGTGATGGAATAATTACTAAATATCAATCAAAGAAACATTACAAAGTGCAGTATGTTGTACAATGGAGTGTCTAACCTTGATGTGCATCTTCTAGCAAGTTTCAAGAGGCATTTTCAGACATTTGATGCAATGAGGGATGTAATGCATTGACCCATTGGATGGAAGTATAAAAAGTGACTTTGATCCTAAACTTGTTAATCATCTGGATCTCCAATGTCTCTTTTATTCTTTTTTTATTTTTTGGTTGCTTAGAATTCTATGCATACGGTCACTGCTATAAGCCCTTCTGTATTGTTGTTAGAGTGTTTGAATGTGACAGGAGGGCTGGAGGCATTTAAGTGGATTGCACTCTCTTTTTCTATTGGTACCTGAATTTGACTTCCCATGCATGTGTTTCCTATTTAAAAATCATGATGTTTGATATTGGAGAAGAAAATATCTAATTACAGGTCCATCAAATTTGGTATATGTAACTACATTTGGATAGATGAGAGTTGCATGTTATGAATTGACTTGCACAGTTTCTTTTCTGTTTTTGATATTGCTTTTTTGGCTTATCTTTTCCCGTAAACAATTTGTGGAACACATCATAGTGTTTATCATCATAATGTCACTAAGCATGCTGCTTTCTCCCTCATTTGCTTATAGTTTATTATGTTCATCCAGGTTGGCAATACAGGGTTTTCCATAAGAGCAGCAAAGAAGGCAAATACGATGTCTTTGGTGATCGGGCCAGGTGCTGGTTACAATTTGGTAAGCTTTACAGCTACGTGGAATCTTTTTTTTTTACTTGAATGTCAAAAGATTTAGTTGATTGTAAAAATGCATTTGATTTGCGATCCTGGTGGCTTAGATATCAGCCTATATATATATTTACACACTTGTAATTGGTAGTTCTATTTTATTTTGCATTTGCTGGAAAGAGATGCATGTTTTTCTGGCGGGCTAGTTACGGGAATGAGGTTTTGTTTTTCTTTCTTTCCCCCAAACTCACACTCGTGCCTGCATGATCTGCACCATAACAGAACCTACACCAATGCTGTAGTACATGCACTTGAACAGCCAACTTTATAATATGCTGTATAATGCTTCCAACACTTGCAGAAATCCAACCCATCACCTGAAGAGGAAAGTCCAATATCAACCCAAAGTATTAGCGAGTCAAGGAGGCAGAGTGTTTTCCAAGAACGACTCAGAGCAGAGCGTGAGTCATTTAAAGCTGTTTTTGATAAGAGGAGACGACGAATTGGTGGCCTTGATTTAGAGGAAGAATAAGCATAGATGTTGGGAAAATTCCACCTTCAAGCAGTATTTGATCCTCGAGTTCTTAAATTGTTTACAGATTTCTTATTTTTGTTGATTGTAATTCATAGGTTGAGAGACAAAAATGCTATGCACTAAGTTTCTCCCCCAGTGTATGTGTAATTTATGCAAAAATATTTGATTAATAGAAATAAAATGTTTTTGACCGTGTACCATTGTAAATGTATTTCCCCTTGTGATGACTGTCAAATTGAACATGAATTTTGGTTCTGAGAACTCAAATCTATTGAAACGTGAATATTATAGCAGATGAGAGTTGGAGAACCTGAGGTGGGAAGACTGGATCAAATAGGAAAATTAGGCAGTGCTGAATTGATGTCAGTTAAGCTATGAGGGCGCAAAGATTCATGTCATTGGTTGTCTCTGGATCGAGTGATGAAGGTAATGTTATTTTAATGGAAAATTACTTTTTATTTAATGAAATTTGATATATTATATTAGTATTCTCTGATATTTAAAAAATATATTATTTGTTTTTTATATTTTATTTCCATTAAACTATGTAGTATTTTTGTTAAATTTGAAGTTGTTTACCCTTAGTAAAAAAAGATTATTTTCTTTTACCCATGAGATACTTGTATAATATTATATCAAACTTCGGGAATACTAATACAAAAAATCAAACTTTCAAGGAGGTATTAGTGTAATATATCAAATTTTCAGAGAATAAATAATATAATTTTTAAATATCATGAGGTACTATTATATTAGCCTAACTATAAAATATAAATAATATATTTTTGAAACTTTATCAAAATACTAGTATATCATATTAAATTGCCATAAGTAAATAATAATTTTTTCTTATTTTAAAAATGTTTAACCGGTAAATATTATATCATCAGTAGACTAATCTAATTATATAATAATGTGTATTCAATTATTTTATTCTTATTGATTGATATGAATACAATATGCATATACGCTACTTTATAATTTTCAAAAAAAGAAAATTCATTTTAAAATTACACCATAATATAGTAGTGATTACGTACGTGTCACTATAATAACCAAGTCCATTTACAAATATATAATGTCAAAACGCCAAGAATCATTTGGACCGATTATCTCAGTGCATATCATTGCCTGTTAACACTGAACTTGTTCTCTCTCGGTCTATTACCCTGATATGGCAACTGCTGGTGTAGCTAAGCATTGCTTAGCTCGTTTCATAGACGTAGAGTCCGCCAAATGCGGTAGTATCTCTGGCCAGCCAATTTCCAGCAGGCAATCAGTTTACCTTCACCATGTAAGCTACTTATTAAATGTCTTCTCTTTACTGCAACATTCTATGCTTGTCCTTTCATTCTGTGTATTTCTCTCTTTTTCTTTTTCTTCCTTAAAATACATAATGGTGGAACAGAGACATCAATGCTGTTCACTGTCGATGAATGGGTGCCAAGTTGACCCAACAGCTCCTATTGGCACCATTGAAACTGTAACATTTCCATTAGTGCCATCCCCTGCATTGGCCATGGAGACTCTCAATTTGGCCCTTCATAATTTGAAAGCTAATCCACCACTGTTCACTTCTGGGATTATTCGTCTTCAGGTAAAGTTTTCCCCATCGCTGTATAGTATTTGCTTGCTGGTGCTGTGAAGGATTGGCAATCTTTTCTTTTTCCTTATCTGAAATTATTGGCTAAAGTGATTGGTCGAGAAATGGGTTTAAGCCACGTGGTTGGTTGGCATTTAATGGTGTGTATGTAACATTTCCCTCCTTATCCTATTGAAAATTTTATTGTTATTGCAATAGAATTATAACAATTTTTATTATTTTAAAAAGAATTACTTAATTACTAAAATTATTTTTGACTAATTTTTTAAAATAGATAATCGAAATTCTAATACGAAAGTTAATGTATTAATTGAAATTTGATGCACTGATGTTATCAAAATATGGTGGTTGATGTGATATAAAAAAAATTAATTAAAATAATTTTAGTAAAATAAAAATATAACTTAGTAATTTATCGAGGGAAAAAAAAAAAGGTTGCGAATGATGATACGTGTTTAGACACAACCGAGGAATGCAGTGGAATAGCAAAGTCTGTAACGATTAAAATATTGGACTAAAGAGCTATTTAATCTCCTCGAAGATGATTACAGAAATTAGCAATAAAATTTGACAAGTTGGAGTTTCAATTACATGAGGTAGAGACTCGAATACTGTACGTATTTTATTGAATTCTTAAATTTTTGTTTGTTTAGATTAAAACTTTCTCCTCCTTTCCCACTAAAAGCTTGAAAGAAATTCAGAATTCAGAATTTCCTTACTTTTGACGATTTTCCTTCTAACCCAACAAGTGAAATTACCCAAATTTGCCTCAAAAATCAAACTTGTTGAGGAATGCGGGCTGAGCCTTTCAATCCATTGGCATTGGTAGTCATCCAGTGATTTATATCAAATGAAGCACTGTCCATTCTTATAATTTCTGATTTTTGATTGAAAGGTGCCAATCCAACAACACATTGAAGCAATCTACTGGCTGCATGCTCAGCACCAGCTTCTTCCGCGCTGCTTTTTCTCCGGTAGAAGCCGAAGAAAGGATCCCAATGATTTTTTCTTAGATTTCACTAATGGAAATACCCGTAATTTGGTTAGCATGGCCGGTGTGGGCTCTGCGGTCCTCTTTACCCATATCCGTCCCTTCTCCTACAATGACTGGAAGTCCATAAAGAGGTAGAGAAAGCACAAAAAAATTTCATCAATTTCAAAATCTCATTGTGAATTTATGATTTGTATGATATAATTCACTGCATTAAATTAAATTGTGAAGGTTCCTTTCTGCCGATTGTCCTTTGATTCGTGCTTATGGTGCAATCCGGTTTGATGCAAGGGCTAACATATCTTCTGAATGGAAGTCTTTTGGTTCATTTTACTTCTTTGTTCCCCAGGTTAAGCAATTGCTTCCTTTTCTATGAATCAATTCTTTCTAAATTTTTTATCTTGTTTCTAGTTATAAGACCTGCTAGATACTATAAATGACAGGTTGAGTTTGATGAGCTTGAAGGAAGTTCAATGCTTGCTGCAACTATAGCATGGGACAGTGCCCTCTCATGGACTTGGGGACAGGCCATTGATGCTCTTCAGCTTACCATGAGCCAGGTTTGTCTGCTATTTTATCCTATGGTTACTTGAGTTCCCTCCTCCACTACACTACTAATTAAATATATAGAGAGCTAAGCTGATCTTGTGGAACATTCTATTTTATACATATCTTATGCCAATGCAGATTTCTTCTACTATTGTAATTTTATCTAAAGAAGTTACTAGAACATTCATTTTAAGCAATAATCACATTCCCAGTAAAACGTATTGGGATGTTGCTGTGAGGAGAGCTTTGGAGATAATCAACAGAAGCAGCTCACCACTTATTAAGGTATTGTACTGAATTCAATTTGTTTCATGCATGTATCTACAAAAGTTTAGTTTTCAGTTCCTTTTCTTTGGTGATAATAATGATTGCGTGTATATTTCATTTTTGACCTGTCTATTTTAACTTGAAAATTTAGGTTGTACTTGCACGTAGCAGCAAAGTTGTGACTGCTACTGACATTGATCCTATAGCCTGGCTGGCTTGTCTACAGGTACTATTATCCTTATAATTGTTCAGTGAATCCCCACTTACTTCTGATGAGGTAATAACTAGAATGCTCAAGATTTACTTACAGATTGAAGGAGAAAATGCTTATCAATTTTGTCTTCAGCCACCCAATGCTCCAGCATTTATTGGGAACACGGCAAGTGTGATGATTGAGCTTTTATACATAATAAATTATTCAATCTACTGCATTTCACCATGCTTTTCCTCTATCCTGCAAATTTGAAAGACTTGCCTAATGATAATGATTTTGCATGTTTCAATATCTGGACTGCAAATTATCATCAAAATAAACTATTTTTTGAATTTAAAAGTTCTCTCTTTTGATTTCATAAATGTTTTTGACCTACCAGCATGTTTAATTATTTTTAAGGTAAAAATTCTCATGACCATTGTAGATAAGCTGGCTTTGTACTAGTTTTAACTTGTACAAACTTTATGAATAGCCAGAGCAACTATTTCACAGAAAATGGCTTGGAGTAAGTAGCGAGGCTTTGGCAGGAACACGTGCCAGAGGTGGATCAAAAGCTTATGATCTTCAAATAGAACTTGATTTACTTTCCAGGTTTATTTTGGTATTTTGCACTTGCAATTATCAAGTTAGTTTACTGTAAAAGTTTTCAAATGCTTCTGAGGTCAACTTACACCCAATCTGCTTATCATTATTGATTGTCATTCATTTGCAGTCCAAAGGACCATCTTGAGTTCACCATAGTGCGAGATAGCATAAGAAGAAAATTAGAGGCAAGTTCATGTTCTTGTACCCTTAATATACTATAGCTAATCTTTCACATATCTCTGACATAATGATCATAACATAATCATAATGAGATAATTCTAATTGATCATGCTTATCAAGGATTCTCGGCCTAATTGACCACATACCCTTGTTATAAATACTCAAAATAGCTATTATCTTACACAGGGATGGAGGCAGGGTGGGGGCAATAGGGCCACTTGCCCCCACAACCTCCAAAAATATTTCCAAATATCCCTTTTTAGTTCTTAGAAATTTTTTTTCTATATATAAATCTTGCCCCCATCTAAAAAGTCAAACTTAATTTTGTATATTTTATGTAGTAAATTATAAAAAAAATACAAAAAAAAAACTTTTTGCTCTTTCTTCATATATTAGTAATTTATTTGTTTTTGTTATGTTGTTTTTCTTTTTAGAATACTAATAATTAATTTTTACTAGGATGTTTACTTCAATATTATATAGAATATCTTCTTGAAGTCAGCTTTTGACTATAAAGTTTATAAGGTATTTTTTTTATCTTTGAAAATCTTATAGTACTTTGTGATGCATTTATTACAAAACTATTCGTATTTTTTAGGAAAAATTACAAAAAAAATTTGAACTTTGTCGAATTTCACAATTATATCCAAATTTTTTTTTAAATCTATTTAAATTATAAAAACTTCAATTTTTGAAACAAATATAAATTTAAGTAGTACAAAACCAGTCTTTCAACCCAACTAGTGCTTACATGGATTGAACAAATGAAATAACTGACACTGATATGAATTAAATATACTAATTGGATTAATTAATCAGATTAAATAGTTAGCGCTTTTGTTTAATTATCCAATTATAACTGGATATATTTTATCTAATCAGAGCAATTTCACTCAGTCAATCCACGTAGGTGTTAATTAGGTTCTGAGACTGGTTCCATACTATTGAAGATAGATTTGTTTCAAAAATCAAAGTTCATATAATTTAAGTTGAATTTTTTTAAAATTTGATATAATTGTGATATATTACAAAATTCAAAATTTTTTTTTGTATTGTCATTATATAATTTTTAATTTATTATTTACTAAATTAAATTTGCCTGCATTGAAAATAAATTCTAAATCTATCCCTGATTTTACCTGAAGGAGAAAAAGAAAAGAAGTACAGTTCTTACCCTGTGTACTTTTGCAGGTGGTGTGTGACAGAATACTGATTGAACCAAACAAAGCAATAAGAAAATTTCCAAGAGTTCAGCATTTGTACGCCCAGTTGGCAGGGAAACTGAGAAGTGAAGACGATGAGGTGAAATAACACTTATATGGTTCTAATGAAGAATTTCCCTTTTATCACATACATGATATATATTTTATTTTTGTTTCAGTTGTTTGTTATCTGTTATCAAGGTTGCTGTTAAGAGTTTTGATCTTGATTTTTCATGAACGTTAGTTTGGTTCCATCTGGTAATTTTGAAGAACGACAGCCTATACATGTTGCTCTTTTTCTTTAACAATTTCCTACAATGCCTGTATTTCTTTTCCAGTTTGATATCTTGTCTTCTCTTCATCCAACTCCAGCAGTTTGTGGATTTCCAACAGAAGAGGCACGACTTTTAATAGCAGAAACTGGTATTTACATGTATCCTGTTTGTTACATTTCAGTGGAACTGACTTATGAGCATGTGGAACCTAAATAATCTTAACAGATCATTTGACTGTCGTTCTTTTGTAATGAAATATATAAAGTTCATCCCTGCTCTTTAGTTGGCTACACAACTTTAGCTAACCAATTAATGGAGGTGGATTATCTGATTCGCAATTATTGAGGTTCGGTTGGTTCTCATCTGACATTCTATAATCTTTATATTTGCAGAAGTATTTGATCGAGGTATGTATGCTGGGCCTGTTGGTTGGTTTGGAGGAGGGGAGAGTGAATTTGCTGTTGGCATCAGGTCAGCATTGGTAGAAAAGGTGAGCTACATTCCACACTGATAGACATTTTGAGTAATGTGAATCTGTCTGTTGAAATAGGAGATAGTATAACTGTGTTGAAGGTCATTACAATTATGGTCCTACCATATAGTGCTTACCATTTGAATTCTAGGGCCTTGGTGCATTGATCTATGCTGGAACAGGGATTGTAGAAGGAAGCGATCCGTCTTTAGAGTGGGATGAACTAGAACTGAAAACATCACAGGTTTAAGTGCTTTCCAGATTTACATCCATGCATAATACAAATCATGGTGTAACACTGATTAGACAGCATTTGGCAAACAAGAGCTTTGTCTTAATGACATTCCTTTTTTTTTTTTTTGCAGTTCACCAAGTTGCTTAGACTTGAGGTCCCATCAAGGGAAAAAATTGAAAAATTGGGGAGAATCAACTGACAAGGTTAGTGCTCTTAACAAGGAATAATCATTTTGAGTATCTTTAGAAGATTGTGTTGGCGTGCTCCTTTCTGTTTTTCCTTACGGTTTTCAAACAAGTACCACGCTGACTGAATTAGCAATAATGCTGTGTTGTGGCATGTGTTCAGAAGACTAGGTAAAAGAGCAGATTTCCTAACTTCGGAGCTTCCTGAGATAAATTAGTATTTATTTCAAATGAGCAGTTTTGCCCCCATCTTTTTCCAGAAATTATTTGCAATCACTTTCAGGTTCTGATCTCTGAGAGCAAGTCTGATGGATTTTGGAATTAAATGAAGCTTAGTGAGCAGAACAAGTAATTAATAGCAGAAGAGAGCCATCTCAACAGCAATATTCTTTCTTCAAATACTACAATTTGTTTGCAGATTGTTTGGTTCTCTCATTACACATGTACACTAATAAATCTGTCTCATTAATTGTTTATAGAGCTTCTGAAGTTACACCAGTGAAAAAAGTTTCTTTCTTTTTATTTGGTTGGTGAAGAACATTAAAATATGCAACTCTTCATGATTTAATTTAAGAGTAATTATGTGGTACACTTGGTGTAATTTACACAAAGTGCTTTGAACCATTTGATCATCAACTTTTAATCTCAACCATTGATTATCAATAGCTGAAATTGAAAGTTGATGATCTAATGATTATAAGGCTATAAATGTAAATTACATCAGATATACCACATAAGCTCTCTTAATTTAATTAGCAGTTCTCAAGGCATTTCCTTTAAACTTTGTCATTTGTTTAAGGGTTCTTTTTAAATCAGATTACACCATTAATATTGTTGATTTGATTCATATATATGTAAATTTGGTATATACAAAACAAAAACCCAAATTTGAACCATAACCATAATGTTCAAAATTTTCAACTTCATTTACATTCTTCAAAGTAGACATGGAATCTGATGGATCCCTCCACTGCATGAATTCCCATGTCTACGAAATCCACCGAAAGAGTTATTTGGACACAAGAAAAGCAAAGAATAGTGTCTCTTTCCTCCTTGATAGATAGAGGGTTTTTTTTCTTTTTAACCAAAAATCCTAACTTACTAAACAGGGAAAGTTAGGAATGAGCATGTATATACATATAATTCCAAAACATAAAGTTTATTAAGGTACAGTCATCTATATATGGAGGGCTATTTTGATCTTTACAACGAATACACCTAACGTGATTATAACTTATAACACTAATTAATAGGCTTGTCAATGGCTAATGTTGTAGGAAAAAGAAGAGCTGGAGAAAGAGTATCATTCAAAGATCAGTCTGTTAAGGAGTTTGTACCCTCTGCGGCTTGGACTGAGGACTCTCTTTCTCATGGTCTCCTCGTTGATCTTCCTGGTATATCTATATATATGTTCATCGATCTTTTGTTAACTTTAATATTTATTTCTGAACAATATTAATTAACTACAGCAGGTCCTTGGTTTATAATTCTATTTATCATGAACGTGTATTTTCCTTTCCTTTTTGTTTGTTCTTTTGTTTCTTTCCATAGGTAGTTTATTGGTCTATAATTCTTTATATATATATATAGATTTTAGGACGGAGGAAGTGAAGCTTCATGTTGATAAATCGGGTGAAATAACAGTAAGTGGAGAAAGGCTTGTGAACAAGGACAAATATTTACATTTCAAGAAATCATTTAAAGCACCAGAAAATGCAGACATTGGAAAAATCACTGGAAAATTTGAAGGTGGGATTCTCTATGTATTTGTCCCAAAGCAAGCACAAGTAGAGAAGAAAGAATATCCCGAGAAGGAGATAGAAGAAAAAGAAGGTATCGTAGCAAAAGATAATGTACAAGAAAAGGAAAAGATGTCCTGTAATGATCAAGATCAAGATCAAGATCAAGAAAAGAAAAAGAAGAAGGAAGAAAGCAAGCTGAAAGGGCATTCTTGCGTTGATGGTTTTAAGGCAGAGGATACAGAGAAATGGGGAGGGCAAAATTCCATGTTAGAAAGAGCAATATTTATGGTAAGGAAAAATAAGGATATTTTGCTTACAGCTGCTTTGGCATTTTCATTGGGGGTGTTGGTTTCTCGTAAATTTGAATTTGCAGCTCGATTGTGAAATGCATATATATAATTGTATGTTGTATAAATCTTAAATTTACACATAAGAATCAATAAGTATCTATCCTATTTTATTTGTATTAACGAGTCATTATTATGGGTATCTTACGTATTCATTTTTTTACACAACGGATTTAATTGAAAATTAAAATTCGAAATCTCATAATCTTAATCACGAAATCATTATTATTATACTGAAATTATTAATATCATGGTTGTTTTATTCAACGATGAATATGAAATTGCTGCAAAAGTAAAGTTATATGCACCAATAACATCCATAACGATTTTATTTTATATTATAAGTGGCGAGTATGCTGAACAATTACTTAAAAGAACAATTAATATTTTTATTATGTGATATTCGATTTATTCTCTTTCCAACACATAATTTCAAAATTAGTGTCAATTGAGACACATTAAAAATTAATAAAAATAACAATGTTTAAATATTTTAATCACCGAAATCTTAGGTCGAATAAATAACAGTGACAGTTGATGCATAGACCATGGTGGAGTATAGTATAAATTTTGTAAACGTAATTTTATAGCTATTAAGAAATAGTCTATTTTGTCAAAAAGAGTATGTTTACAAGCTATTTGATTAATCAATATAGAGAAAAGATTTTCTTGATCTACAAATCGCATATGGTTACTTATTATAAAATCTTGAAGAGCCGGACTTTAGATTTTATGTCAATTATAGGTATAGTATATCCATATACCTTTTTTTTTTTTTTTTGGTAATCAGAAAGGGTATCCATATACTTAAATATAAATAGGTGTATAATTTCTAATTTGAACGAGAATTTTTTTTGGAAAGATGCAAAACAACCAAATCTATTAATATATATAAAAGACATGACACTAGTTACTATAACAAGTACATTGTTATGCCTTTTTTGCCCCAGTCACCCAAACGGCGTCGTCTCGAATACTGTCTAATTCCATTTCCATTTCCTCACAAAACAGTCTACTTTGGGAGTGCAGGTCGAAATCGAATTTTCCCTTTCTGCATTGTTGGTTTGTGAGAAAACAATGGCAAACAAGTGCTTCCTCACACCATAAACAACATATGCAAATTAATAAAAGAAAAATTACAAATAAATCACACTAAGGACAAATGAGTCACCATATCATCAGAAACAAGTCATGAAATACTCCTTCGAGCTACATCATGGTGATAAAAGCTGACGATTTGACCAACAAGTTTTAATCTTTTGTTATTGATTTAGTCATCAGAATTGTAAGATTCTAGAGTTTGGATCTTCGATTAGCCCATTTGAAATTGAGTTTTTAGCAAAGCGCTTTTAAAAAAAATTATTTTTAATTTTTTAAAATTATTTTTAGTACAGACATATAAATATATATTTTTTTTTTCTAAAAGTAGATTTAGAAAAAATAATTTATAAAAAATTTAAAAAATCAATTTATTAAATTAAAAAAATTCAAAACATATTTTATGACACTCAATAATAATTCTAAATATTTTCTTAGTTATCAATGAATAAGAGCGTTAAATTGGGCTTAAACCTAACACTACTTTAAATAAAATTATGGAAACTGAAAGAATAATGATAGGAATGGCTACGGTTTGGAGCCGACCGTTTCCACGGGTTCAATAAATATATATTTTATATTATAATTATATATATATATATATTATATTTTTTTATGTGATATATATATATAAATATTCCTTTTAAAAAAATAAGGGTTGGAATCGTGAATCGCTAGTTTGCATTATAAGGGGGGAGGGACCAATTAGACCTTTCCACTCTCGGGCTACAATCACTTCAAATCAAGAACCGTAGTTTATTGGTCCGATTTCAAATTTGTTCGGAATTGTGGCCATTCCCGTTCATATCACATATAAAAAGTACCTGACAATTTTGTAAATAAATCAAACTTGTATATCTATCAAATACACATTGATATTTTTATAAATTTTGATAATCTATCATTAAATAAAAATTATTTAGTTTATTAAAAAATATTTATTAATTTATTAAAAAATATTCATTACGAATAAAGTAAATATTCATTAGTTTATTAATAATATTTATTACAAATAAACTAAAAAGGTTTGTTATGAATCAACAAAGATTTATTAATTTGTTGAAAAATATTCATGAGATCATTAAAAAAGTTCATTACGAATAAAGTAAAAGTTCATATATTTATTGAGAATGTTCATTGCAAATAAATTAAAATAGTTTATCACGAATGAGCTACAGGTTCATTAGATTATTGAAAAATATTGATTAGTTTATAAAAAAAAGTTTATTACAAATAAAGTAAATATTCATTATGAATGAACTAAAAATTCATTAGTTTATTGAAAAAGATTTATTAGTTATAACACTAAAGGTTTATTACGAAGTGGAATTTATTAATTTATTAAAAAATATTAATTACGAATAAAATAAATATTCATTTGTAACGTACAACGATTTAGACTCCGATCACGCGTGACCATAATTGGGCGTGCCAGTCCGATCAGAGTCTAAATTTGGACCCATAAAAAAAATAAATTACAAGGAAAAATAAGTAGGGATATCAATAATATGGAATTAAAAGATTGGTGAAAGAATTAGGAAAATAAAAAAAAATTACCCTATGGACAAAATCGGTATTATCGAAATTGTTAGAAAAAAATATGTAAGAAATAGAAAATTTGTGGCACAAGATGAATTTACCATAATTAAAATTTAATCAAGAGTAATTAAGTTAATGGACTAATAGGAAGAGAGATTAAACTAATTAGTAAAACCCACAAACTCTAAACTTAATATAAATGTTAAAATTGATGGTATTTTCTTTACTTATTCAAAAAGTCATCATCTTCTTCTTCTCCTCTTCCTTTTGGCCGACCAAACCCTCAATTTTTTATTCCATCAAGCTTTCCAAAAGAGTGGAAATGAAGGATTTAAGAGAGAGAAACCAAATAATTAGAGAAATCCTACCATAAAAGTGAGTTAGAGTTCTTTTTATCCTCTCCCTTTTGGCTGACCAAACCCTCTCCAAACCCTCCATTTTTTATTTTATCAAGCTTCCAAAAGAGTGGAAAGGAAGGATTTAAGAGAGAAAAACCAAAGAATTAGAGAAATCCTACCATAAAAGTGAGCTAGAGTGGAAAAATTTTGGAAAAATTTGGCCAAGCTTGGGGATCCATCAAGGTGAGTTTATTTTTCTTAAATTCAACTTTATTATATGTATTTAAACTCTTTGTGGTTGATTGATATAGTTAGAAATGCTAGATTAGAGTTTTGCTTAAAGTTATGAACTTGTGTTGATATTGTGTTGGAAGTGGAAGAAGTGTAGGATTGAGTTGAATTGTGTTAAAATTTAATTTCAATGACCATAGAGGTTGATTTTGTGACTTGTAAACAAATAAAATATAATCTAAAATGAAGAGGAAGAGACTACCCTATGATGGGGATATGTTTGGGAAGATGATTAGAAGTGTTGATGTTGAGTATATGACTAGTTGATGTTAAATATTATGGAAAAAAAACTTGAAATGGATGAGGCTATTTTGGTTATCCTAAATGGAGGGAATGACATTAAGTTAATATGAACTTAAATAAGGTAAAGAGAGGAAGAAATGAAGTTGTGGAAAATGGTAGATGATCATTAGGATTATTACTTAATGTTCATAAATAAACAATGATTGAATGTGTCATTTAGTGATTTATTGTTTTCTTTTTTGTTAAGGTCAAACAAGTAGCTACCAAGAGGTAGACAAAGGTAAGAAAAATGCCATCTAGTAAGACAAGAAAAAGAGAATGATTTGGAGTTGTATAAGTAAGTGCTTATTGAATAAAAATTGTGCATGCCATAAAATGTGAAATTTGTATAAAATATATGCTTGCATGTGACTTGAAAAATACCTTGTATGAAAAATAGTTGCCAATATAATTTTATGGTAAATTAATGCGAAATGTTGAGTTTTATGCATGATGATGTAATTTACAAATTTTGGATATGATATGAATGAATTAGGTTATTGAAATACTTGAATTGCAATTAACTCTACAAATGCTCTGTTGCATTTGCACTGGAACAATCCTAATTTAACTGACCATAACTTAGTCTCTATAGGTTGGATTGTCCTGAAACAAATTGGAAATGATATCTAAGACATAAAGCTAAAAATGTTATGAAGATTATGAATTGAAATTCAGCTTGTATCTAGATTAAAATTTGGTCACAAAAGCTTAGACATAAAAGTACTATAAAAATGCTAGGTAAAACGTATTAGAACACTATTCAGTATTTTGACTATAACTTTTAGTAGAAAACTCGAATTGAAGTGATTTTTATTATATTTTAAAGTTAAGACAATAAGGTATAAAATTCTAGAAGGTTACAAAGTCAGATTTTGAGTGAAAATGGGTCGAAAATGGGTCACAAGCCTAGGGCCTGAATCTGTTAAGCATGAGAAAGTTTGTTTTGTGATATTTTTTTATATAACATATGTTACATGCAGTAATTGTTGGTTATTTGATATTCAATTGTTCATATGGACATCTTGTAACATTCTCAACCATCCATACATGTATTTCATTTGGACATATTTATTTTATAAATGTCTGTCATACGAAACACATGTATACATAAGGATTTTGGCATGAACGTATTCACGAGATAGACTTGACACGGGTCGATCTATCGCAATAAGACCAATTCATACGTGTCTAGCTATAATTTAAATAAGGACACAAGATATTGAAAATGAAATTAAATAAATGATTACTTTTGAAATAAAAGAAATTTAGCATAGTTAAATTAAAGTAGACAATTTGACTAAATAATATTTTGACACTAAGTACTTGTAATTATGTAGAGAAAATAATAATAATAATAATAATTAATTTAATTAATTAATTATTATTTATTTAAATTATTTAAAAATAATATCAGAAAAAAAAGTAAAAGTAAAAAAAAAAAGGAAGAAAAGTAAGTCGGCAACTTTGGATAAAAGGGCATAATTGGCCCTTCTTCATCCAGTTGCCATTTATTCTTCTCTTCTTCATTTTTCTTCCTCAAACTCAACCATAACTGGTCACAGGTGAGTTATTCATCACTTTCTTTATTGATAATCATGATTTGAATGTTGTTAGATCATGGTTTAGGTAGTAAAGTGACAATATCACTTCTAGAATTCTGTTTTGGCAATAGTCAGTTGTTGCTCTGTTTTCTTCATGATAGAGACTGAATTTTGAGAAACACAAAACATAAAAGTTGTAGATTTGTGTCTTAGATTTATGGATATATAAATATGTTTGCATGATTTTGTGTCTGTAAAAAGATATGGGCATCGGACTAGAACTGGTTCCATTGAGGAATCTAGCTGAATCACTTTTTGTTTTGATTGTGTTTCTATATGATAGAATCATTATTTAAGGAATCTCAAAACATAAAAGTTGTAGATATATGTGTTATCTAGTTGTATACCAAATTTCAGGACCAGATTATGGGCAGATGTTGATTTATAGGCAAGAGAGTCATGCCTGTTCTATATTTGAGCTGCCTGCTTAGTGTCCTAGGCAGGTCCAGTCAGTTGTTTGCCAATTTTGAGCTCCTTATAGACATAGTCTGTAAATTGTCAAAACATGAAAGTTATAGGTATATGTCTTATCTAAATTTTAACAAAATTTTACGTCAATATGTTATGTATGTTGTGAGGTATAGCTTTCACAATTCAGACTGGTCCGGATGCCAGCCCTGTTTCTGTCCAGTCCCAATTATCCTACCATATGGGGACTTTAGTGGCAGAATGGATGACATTTTTCAACATGAAAAATGTTCCATTTTAACATTTCTATGTACATACAAAGTTTTATACAAATATGACTTACATGTTGTAAGATATGAAGAAGCAAAGTTGGTGTCTCAAAACTGCCTATGGTCAAAAACAAGGCAGAGAACAGAACATGTTTATAAATTACATAAAATATTCCACAATGGTCCAATTGTTCTGAAATTTAGATATGTGGTATCTATACATGTTAGCATTAATTATAAAGAAGAATCATGCAAATTGGATTAGTATAGAAAAAGTTATAAGCTAATGAACACATGAAGGTCACACTGCCTTTAGACCAAATCCTAGTTAGTGGTCCTTAAAATACATACTTCAATTTGTTTAAGTTTATTTAGCTACCAATTGACCAAGTATGCATTCAATTAGGTCCACAGCATATTGGAGAGCCTCAAGGAAGTGAAAGACAGTAAGATAGAGGCTTATTAGCAAAAGAAAAGGTGAGTTTAATTATCAAACGATTTCTTTGGTACATGTTACGTGTAATGTGAATATTACGTGCTATGTGCAACGTGACTTGACTTGCGGCCATATGAATTACGTGATTGATATGGTATGGATATGATATCAAAAGGAGATGGATGACTTAAATATATGGTTATGTTATAGGCTTTTCTTACATTGAGTGATTGATTGTTGAATATGCAAATGTGATATAAATGCAAATGTTAAGTAATGATTGTTGCAAATTGCATATGCATATGGATTTAAAAGGCGTTATGACTAGCTAAATGGCATTGTAAAGCAAAAGAAGAGGCTTATGGCCCAAACAAATGTTCAAAAGCAAAAGAAAAGGCCTATGACCTAACAAATGTGCAAATGTTACAAATGATCAAGCTAGCTAGCAAATGCAAATGTTCACATGGAAACCCGGGACAGTGTCTGTTTAGCCTGGTCATAACAAAAAGAAAATGACATAAGCATAAGTATAAGCAAATGAAATGTTTACATGATTTAATATTATTTATATTCATATGATATT
>CATIWF010028253.1:0-26914 GCA_949630135.1 Balakata baccata
AATTCTGCCACCAGTCTAAGAAAATGCAAATATGGAATTATAAATTCTCATACTTTCTCTGAATTTTGCAGCAATAGGTCTACTATCATGATTTAATAATTTGTCAAGAAAATCAGGAGTTTGTTTTAAAAAGGTAATTTAATTTTACCTTGTCTACAACAAATTATATAAATATATGTATTTTGTTTAGTAGACTCTTTTATACATTCCTCAAGCCAGTATTTTGTGCCACAGTATGGACATTCATTGTCAGGCATACCAATATCCAATTTGGATAAATAATTTCATATACATATATTAAAAAGTATATGCTAGAATTGAAATTTAATGTATTTATAATTTTTAGAGTTGTGTATTTTATGAATAAATAAGGGGAAAAATATTTACTTTGATTGTCTGTAGTTAAACGTTGTGTGCTCGCACCTAACATCAGTCAAAGTGGTAAAATATGTATTAAACATATATACTTAAATTTTTATTATTTATTTTGATAAAAAAATACTAAAAAACAATACTATTTAAAAACAGTATCAACAAAATAATGACGAATACTGTCATGAAGTTGATCTGTAGAGGAAGATATATCATGCTATAGAATAAAATCAAAATTTCAATTATTTACGCGAACATTTTTTAAAATTGATATAATTAATGAATTAAAAGTGGACTACCAACAAAGTAAAAAATATGTTTCTTAGAAGTATAAATAAATGAAATAAACTATCATTTATTTTTCCCTTTTTTCTGTTTACTAAATATAAAATATACAATTTAATTAAATGTATATTTTATTTAACAATTTCTTAAGTAAACATACCTTAGTTAAATTTTGAATAATATAATGATATAGCAACTGGTGAACAATTAGAGCATCAATATCCAGTAAACTGCAAGAACAAAACAAACTGCATATTTTAAAAATATGTATAAACTAAAAAATATATAAAATATAAATATATGTAAGAAAATAAGTCTTTATATGTAACTGCAATAGTAACAGTCAAATATAGTTATGATATAATAAGTATCCATGTAAAATATATCCGATCAAAAGTTTATTTATTATTAGTTCTGTGATACTAAGTAATTAACTGTTTATGATAGGTGTCGCAAGGTAAAAAGATATAATATGAAATATGTGATGCATTGAAGTGACATAATATATAAAGGAATTAATAAGAGAATTCTGAAAAAAAACCACAAATTTTTTATAAAAAATTGCATAATTTAATTTTTGAAAACTCATGAGTTATTTGGACGATTTTTTTTAACTAAATATTTATAATATTGGATTTTTAAAAAAAATTTTGTTACTGTATTTAATTTTATACTGATTAAAATGAAAATTTATGGATTTCATAGTAACTGTTCAATAATTAAAGCATTAGTATACAACAAGCTGCAATGAAAAATAAACTACGTAGTTTAAAAAATGATAAAAAAAAATATAGAAAATGTAATATATGCAAGAAAATAAATTTTTACATATAACTGCAGTACTAACATCTAAATATATTTATGTTAAAATAAATGTAAAATGTATACGATTAAAAGTTTATTTATCATTATTTTTATGGTACCCAATAATCAACCGTTTATGATATATGTCGCAAAGCAAAAAAAAAAAAAGTATAATATAAGACGTTTTTGCTACAATAAAAAAGCATAATAAACGAATTGAGGAAAGAATTACGAAAAACGTATTTTTGTTAAAAATAAATAAATTGCATAATTTAATTTCTGAAAACTTATGAAATAGTCAGATTTTTTTTCTAACTAAATATTTAGAAAATCAGCTTTTTTAAAAAAATTGTTAAATCTATATATATAATCACAATAATAATATAACAATAAGAAAATAAATAAAAATAAGTATAAAATAAACAAACAAACAAGTAAATAAATAAATAAAAAGAAAAAAAGATTGTTTCGGCTTTAGCTGTGTCATGTCTGCTAGTTTAGGCTTCGATCGGAAATATTGGACTGACAGGAGGCCGAACATGTGTATGACCAAATTATAAGTAATATGATCATAGTCCAAATTCGGACTATATATGAATAATAGAAATTGATCTTAAACAAGTGTTGGTAAATTTTGCACCAATACCAGAAGAAAATACAAAATTTAAGATTTAACATTTTTTGCTTCACTAGCGAATAATGAACTAAATGTACCGAGAACATGGTATGTAAAATAAATTATTTCCATAAATATTAATATATTTAATTGTAAAAAATTTATTAATTTAGGTTATGAAATTAAAGAAATTAAAATTTTAAAATATGGATTAAATTGAAATACTTAAAAATTTTATTGGTTAAATTAAAAAAGAAAGAAAGAAATGACAAAGTAAGAGAATTATGTAGATATAATTTTGAATCAAGGTGGATTAAATGTAATTTATTAAGTTATAAAATAAATAAATAATATAAAAAAAAAAGAAAGAAAACAGTAAAAGGAAAAAAAAATGTCATTTACCTATTTGGCGACCGCCACTACAAAACAAGAAAAAATCAACATTTAATTGCTTTTAATCATTCTTTCAATTCCACCTCTGTTTTCTTTTTTTCTCTCTTTGCTTTCTTATTCTCGATCACTTAACCCATTTCTTTCTTTCATTTCCCCTATGCAAACGTGAGCTCCTCCATTTCCCTTCAATTTCATCAACCTTTCTTTTACATTTCCACCATTTAAACACTAATAGGTTTGAGGTAAAGTCAAGAGTGAAGGAGAAGAAGACATAAGGGGAAGGTCTAAGGCTAAAGGTTGTTTAAAAATCCTCATCTTTTCATCTTTAGTTGGGTAAGCTTACGTCAAATCTTCTTTCAAATTTTACTTTTTTTTTCATTTTATTTCTTTATTTCATGACTTTATAATTTAAATCTATGTTATTTCTTTGTGCTCTTATGGTGTTGTTTGGAGATGATTATTAGGAAAAAAATATAAATAAAAATAAAAGAGATCATTTGAGATTGTTGATTGAAATTGATATGGACTTTTGAGGAAACTTGATGGATTTGCAAATAATTGGGACTAAAATTCATTTTAACTGTAATTGTGGAGGACTAAATTGAAAGGTTTTGGGACTTATTGAACCAAAAGTGCAATTAAAAGAGTTAAAGGATTATCAAGAAAATTAATTAAAATTTTAATTGTAAGAAATATGAGATTTTGGCTGGAACTGCTCGGAGAGAATTGTGAGAGCTACAGAGTGGTGGAATTTAGAGCTAGAAATGTTGGAGCCGAAACTTTGAAGAAAAAAAAAACATAATAATAATAGATTAAATTAAATGAACATTTAAAATAACAAGGACTAAATGAATAATTAACCTAAGTTATGGAAAAATTAGGTCTAAAGACACAAAGAACAAAAAATGTAAATTTTGGAATTTAAACAAATCCATCACGTAGAGTATAATTTTACATAATTAAAAGGCTAGTAATATAAATTTGATAGAGATATAAAAAAATAATAATATAATAAAAAAATAATAAAATATTAAAAATAAATTGATGTGAGAAACGCGAAATTTTATTTAAGACATATTTTTTTAATTATTTAACAAAATCAGTCTTATTAGAATATTGTTATTTATATAAATATTTTTTATTAAGCGATTTTTCACCACAAGCGCCTATGCTGGATAAGGGTAAAAGGCTGGCAAAAGTAAGTAGGCATTAGTTCAAAAACTTTATGACAACATCCATAACTTTATTTAATGAATTTTATAATATTAATATAAAATGTTTAAGAATATTAATTATATATAGTATTTTGAAATGAAATGATTTATTATTTTGAGTTGTGATAGATATCTGGCATATGTTTATAACATGTAAATTGTAATTTGATGTATTATAAATTGATAAACATATGTGTAATACTGGAGTAGTTTGGAATAAATATGTTGAATTATGTGAATGTTATAGCCTAAGCTCATAGATTAACCTAGATTGTAATTGGTTACACTTATTGACATGTCAATAGGATTATATGGCTACGGTTAGGAGATTTATATTTATCTATGTGAGTTGACTTTGACCATGTGATTTTACTTTGGTACGAGATTGGCTATGTGATGATTATAGCTTAGATAGGTGGCTTCGGCCCGAGTAGACGAGCTATAGTCCAAACACCTTATTGTTATAGTTACCCCTTGTGTTTTCTAGGATCTAGTTTAGGTAGTTTACTTTATGAACACTATGATAATGATAGGTAAAATTTGTGTATTTTATTTGGAGTGCTACAATTATTTTCCAATTGCATATGACATGATATTTTGATAGTTGCAAGTAATAAATATGTATAAATAATTTGTTTGATCTATTATGATATTAATTTATGAAAATATTGTGTGGGACTTTTAAGAATTTAATTTTATATGATTGTTACCAGAGCGTCACATAGGTACCAGTACAAGGGGCGGTAGCGGCGAGTTGATAGTGATAGTGGCCAAATTAGTGGGCCCCACAAATGGAAAGAAGCAGCAGTAGTGGCCATCCCGATATAATTGGTTTTTTTTTATCATTTTGTTTGTAAATAATAGTTAGAAATGTATTTTGTGTAAACTATTGCAGATATTTTGTAAATATAAATATAAATCCTAAGAAATTAAAATTTTGGAGATTTTGTAAAAATAGAAAAGACAAAAAGAACAATATATTTTCCATGTATATATTGGGTAAAGTATATATATTACTAATGTATTTTAGAAGAAATGATATTACAAATATTTATGCATGAGCTAATATTGTATAGTTTGAAAATAATATTCTTTTACTTAATTGATATTCAAGAAGGTAGGAGAGTGTTAAAAGCGGAAAATGATGAGATGGATCAAATTGGTAGAGGAAAACTAATTCATCTGGTGGGTGATTGAAAATTTATGTATCTGTTTAATTAGCTTTAGCCAACCTTGACCCTTCCTTACATTTTCTTATAAATTATGCCTAATTAATAACATTAATTAATTTGCTTTTTTTTTAAAAAAAAATGATAAAGAATGCTAGATTTTTCCCATAACTATGAAGAGGTATGACCGTATGGCTGAGCAATTAATAGATCAAACATAAAATTATATTAAATTAATATCAAGCGGGACTAATTTTAACTAAAGAACCAAAATCAATTGTCAATTTTATATAATTAATATTATACTATATATAAAAGTGGGAGTTGGGAGAACAAGTAAAATTATCGAAAATTCAATCTGATTATATTATTTAATCTGATTAATTTTGTCATCTATTAATTAAATTTATTAGTAAATAGTATTAATAATTTTTTCTATTAGGACTATATAACTAATATTAAAAAAATAAATTAATAAAAAAATATTAGTGTTCAACATTATTATTTATTTTATATTATGTGAATACTATTAATGAAAATTAATATTATTATTTTTAATTACAAATCAGTAATAATTATAAATAAAATTTCAATATTTAATTCGATTTTTAATTTAACGTCCAATATTTTTTTAAGTTCCGTGAATATTATTATTTTTAATTTATGAATTATAAATAAGTGATAATTATAAATAAAACTATAACATTTAATCCAATTTTTAATATAATGTCCAATGAATTGACATTGAAGAAAAAATAATTGATATATTTAGAATTATATAATATATCTAACTTTTATTATATATAATAAATATTAGATCATTTGTACTATGATTATTGTTGGCCCTTTTGTCATTTACTAATTGAATTTATTAGTAAATAGTATTAATAACTCATTAATTAGAAATTCAGTTATATTAGGACTACATAACTAAATTTTATATAAAAAAAATTATATAACTAATATTAAAAAATCAATTAATAAAAAAATATTAGTGTCCAACATTATTATTTTTTTATATTCCGTGAATGTTATTAATGAAAATTAATTTTTAATTACAAATCAGTGATAATTATAAATAAAACTCTAACATTTAATCTAATTTTTAATTTAACGTCCAACATTTTTTTAAGTTCCGTGAATATTATTATTTAAAATTTATATTATTATTTTTAATTTATGAATTATAAATAAGTGATAATTATAAATAAAACTATAACATTTAATCCAATTTTTAATATAATGTCCAAAGAACTGACATTGAAGAAGAAATAATTGATATATTTAGAGTTATATAATATATCTAACTTTTTATTGTTATTATATATAATAAATATTGACTCATTTATACTATGATTATTGTTGGCTACTCTTTATGTTTTATCTTAGCTCTACATTTGTCCATGTCTATAATTAAATAGAAAAATTCAGTTATATTAGAACTAAATAACTATGTCTTATATAAAAACATTATATAACTAATATTAAAAAAATATTAGTGTCCAACATTATTTTTTTTATATTCCGTGAATACTATTAATGAAAGTTAATATTATTATTTTTAATTACAAATAAGTGATACTTATAAATAAAACTCTAATACTTAATCCAATTTTTAATTTAACGTCTAACATTTTTTAAGTTCCGTGTATATTATTATTTAAAATTTATATTACTATTTTTAATTTATAAATTACAAATAAGTGATAGTTATAAATAAAATTATAACATTTAATCTAATTTTTAATATAATATCCAAAAACTGACATTGAAGAAGAAATAATTAATATATTTAGAGTTATATGATATATCTAACTTTTATTGTCATTATATATAATAAATATTGGATTATTTGTACTATAATTACTATTGCTCCCTCTTTATATTTTATTTTGGCTCCGTATCCATATTTATAATTAAGTAAGAGAACACTCAAATGAGATTATTATTATTATTATTATTATTATTATTATTATTATTATTATTATTATTACGCGTGTGGATGATTAGGAATAAGGGGACATACAAAATGATCGTAAAATACTCATATACTATCTCTTTTTTATATGTGATTCTTAATAATAGACAAATAAATAGTCTTCTTATGAGTTATAATATGAATTCAATATCTAATAATTATATACAAGGCACGTTAATGAAAAATCATAATATCATATCATCATACTATATATAAAAGTAGAAATAGAGGGGACATACAAATTTAAAAAGAATGAAAAATTAATTTAATAAAAAAAATATTATGAAAGCACAATAAAAAAATAACAATAGCATATTGTTATTAATAGTATAACAATAATGGTAAACTAAATTATAATTATATATGTAACAGATAATATAAATTTCAAAATACTGAGTATAATTCTTATAAGTTATTTAAGAAGTTAATCTTTCGTAATAATTTTTATATAGTTTAATAATTAATTTATTT
This sequence comes from Balakata baccata, assembly GCA_949630135.1. Classification (NCBI taxonomy): domain Eukaryota; kingdom Viridiplantae; phylum Streptophyta; class Magnoliopsida; order Malpighiales; family Euphorbiaceae; genus Balakata; species Balakata baccata. The sequence goes on from CATIWF010028253.1 coordinate 7,303, forward strand.
TAATCATATACAAAATGAGTTGAGTTTTTAAAATTTATTTGCATAGTATAATATAATTTACTTTTATATAAATTACAATAATTAAATATAATTAACAACAATTAATATTTAAATTAAATATGATTTAATTATATGATAATTAAAAGTAAGTAAAATTAATTTGTTGGACAAGATTATCATTGTTATTATTTATTTAATCATGATGTGTTTAATTATTAAAAATCACGTAAATCGCACATGGATGATTGGAAATAGAGAGAGAAACAAAATAACTGTAAATTACTTACTATCTCTATTTTATATATAACTCTTAATAATTGACAAATTAGTAATTTAATGATGAACAAAATGACCATAAAATATTTACTACCTCTATTTTATATATGATTTTTAATAATAGACAAATTAGTAATCTTCATATGAATTATAATACGAGTTCAATATCTAATAATTACGTACAACGTAACCAACCTAATTGTATTAGTTAATGATTTAATTTTCTCATTTAATAATTTAATTTATTAGTGAATAATATTAATAATTATTATTAATATTTATTTAATAATGATGAATCTAATTATTAAAAACCAAGGCACGGTAAAAAAATATAATAGACAAGATAATTAATGGACCGAATAATATGACGTGATTTTTTTATATTTAGTATGATATAAGAATCAAATATAATTAAATATTAGTATTTAAATTAAATGTAACTTAATTACATGATAATTACAAGTAACTAAAATTAATTTGTTGGATAAAATTATTATTTATATTAATAATGATGAATTCAATTATTAAAAACCACATGATGATTGAGAATAGTGGGAATAAACAAAATAATAGTAAAATATTTATTGTCTCTATATTATATATGACTCTTAATAATGAACAAATTAGTAATTTGATAGAATTTGATATAAACATGCACTTCTATAATTCAATATAAATAAAATATCATAATAAAACGAAACAAATTAATAAAAAAATAAAAAATTATATAAAAATCAAATAATGATTAATGACGAATCAAATATCTAATAATCATGTGCAAGTATATTAATTTGATTATATTAGTTAATTGAGTTAATTTTGTAATTTAATAATTTAATTATTAGTGAATAGTATTGACAATCCGTTATTCAAATTATTTTATTTTATTTATTTTATTATCTATTAAATGAAGTAACTTAAATATTAATGAGTAATAAAATAATTAAATAATTTAATAAGTAATAAAAAAATAATAAAAATGTGTTATAAGTAATGAACATATAATGAACAATAAAGTTTAAAATGATGAATAATTATGTTCAAAACGATAAACAATTAAGTTTAAAATGATGTACAATTAAAATATAAACATTAAACTTATAAGTGATAAACATATGATGAACAATCAAGTTCAAAACGATAAATAATTCAATTCATAATGATGAACAATAAAGTTCAAAGTGATAACAATTAGATTTACTATACATAATTTATTATTATTAAGCTCGTAAAATATTTACTACCTCTATTTTATATATAACTCTTAATAATGGATAATTGACAATTTGATAGAATTTGAGATAAACATGCATTTTTATAATTCACTATAAATAAAATGTCATAATAATATGAAACAAATAAATAAAAAATAAAAAAATTATATAAAAATCAAATAATAGTTAATAACGAGTTCAATAATTAATAATTATGTGCAAAACACGTTAAGTAGTTTTAATATAAATATAAAACTCTAAATTGAATCCAGTTCTAATTCCATTCTATTTTAGATTTTAGTTCGATTCCAAGTGGTCTAGGTGTCTGATTGTTTTTTTTTTAATTTAAATTATTTAAATATAACTTTAATTCGAAATTTCTAACAGAATTAATAAACAAAATTTCTTTTCTTCTAAACCGAAAAAATCAAACTATTGGGAAATATTTTTCCTGACATGTGTTACAGTAAAGAAAAAAAGGGAAAAAACTATGGGAGCTGAACGCAAATCTCCTCAACGGTAATTGCCTTTCAAACTATACTCTTACTTTCATGAATAGCCTTAAACATCAAATAATAAAGTTTGTTTTCCAATTATGGTACCTCAAAATCCACAACAAGGAGCTATAAATATCAGAGACAAGGAAATTCAAAACACTTCTATTTTCCTTTTCCGCATAAATCACTAAAATTAGGAACCAAATCAAAATCTTCCATAAAATCTCAAATCGTTTCGAAGGAAGCAACATTTATGCTGCAAACAGATTTCATCAAAACAAATTCTCAGAAATATAAAGCCGCATAGCAGATTCAACAGAGCTCATATTTTGCATAAAGCATCTTCAATTTGATCAACAACATCAAAATTTCACAAAATCTTGTATGTGTCGTCCTTTTTTATTTGATCTATACTACTGAAATGTATTTGAAAAAAATTGTAATATAAGAATTTACAATTGAAAAAATATGAATAAGAATTAACTATATGTTGACAGAATTACTTGGCTTGTAGAATCATGTAGTCAAAGAATGAAAACAATGCATATTTTTGCATGAAAACAATACATATGTTTGCATTATGTTATATAGAAACATGAAACAAAGATAATTATGATATATGATATATACATTTGCACATAATTGATAAAAAAAAGAGTTTATCAAATGTATTATCTTATATATATGTATGTTGTACATATATATCTACATCCAAATGGGCCAAGCTACGTCCATTGGCCCAACCCAAAATAGGTCTATTATCCAATTTTTCTAACATTTTCAAGCTCAATTATTTTCCTTCTATTTTTCTTGCACCATTTCTCATAAAAATATGTCTACAATTCTTAAAAAGTATTCCTTAGGGTACATAAATATTTTCGGATCAAAATGTCGTCGTTTCCTAGTCTGGAAAATTTTACCAGTCTAAAAACTTATTTTTCTGAGCCACCCAAAAATAAATTTTTCTCTACCAAAAAATCCCTCATAATATTTAGAGTGAGTCTATGTGTTCAAATAATTTTTCGGAGTTTTCTAGCATTTTTTCAGGCTCGGTCGAAGTTCAATCAAACTAGGTTACTATTCACACCGAACTATATCTTATTTTTATTTTTGACTTTTAAAGTCTCATTTGAACTCAATTTCACCTCAAATTGCATCCTCGGACTTCTCATGAATTGTACTTTCCGATGGTCAAGTAAAATATTTTTCACTCTCAAGTGGTACTATTTATCCCGGAGCGACATTATTCATGTCCAGAAAGTACTATTCACGATTACTTAGTTTTTGGGGCATTACATGTAGGACTTCTATTTCACTTACATTTTGTAGTATATCCCATGTGCTCTCTGTTTCTATGGGATATATGTTTGCACTATAAGTTACCAACATAACATCTTTGTGCAATATTCCGAATAAAATTGATAAATCTCTTGGTTTAGCGATCTCATTATTGCATATGCATATTCACATGAGAGTTCATCCATTTGGAATTTGTTGCATGTGTATATTTTGCATTTCAAGTCTACCATGTATTTGTTTTTGCCCTTATGTACATTGAAAAATTCATCATTTGTTGTTCTTACCTGACAGTATAAAACATTCATATTACTGACATATAATAAAGGTATAAGTTGAAAAGGTAATTGCCAGTTATGCATAATGATACATACAGTGTATTTGTAGGATTGTATTGAGTTGCCCAATAGTATGTCTTCAGCCATTTTTGTCATCTTTGTGAATGTTGCTCTAGCTATATTTATGTTTGCCCAATGCCAATCTTGCACCATACATCTTCAAAATTCATGCAAAGTTGTTATTGGGAGCACTCTTGCAATTTTAATGGCAGCATTTACAGTTTCTGCTATGTTTGATGTCATGGTGAAGTATCTTTTATGTTTGGAATGGAACTGAGACCATCGTTCATACCTATTTGAAGTAGATATTGAGTAATTTGTGGATCAATTTTCGAAAGCTCCTCCATGTTATCCTTGAATTGTGTTAAGGTGTAAGCTTTTGCTGCTTGTAAGAATGAATCTTTCATACCACTTTTGTTTTTCTTGAATTACGCTTTCATGTTGTTGAGCAAATGATAAATGTAGACTCCATGTGCTGCATCTGGGTATATTTGTATTGTTTTTCCAAAGAAAAAATAGTTAGTATTATCATTTTCTTGTTATCATTAAAATATTTTGGCTTTCTAATAAAAGTCAGTTTTAAATCAAATATATATTAGATATAGCATTCATATGGTTTACATATAAAGTTATCTATCTATTTTATATTTTAATATATGCATTCATATTATGTTATTTGTTATCATATAACATATGTGTAGTAAACAGGCTTTCATGAGCGTACCTTTGATGCTGCTTTCTGAATACTTTAATGTCTATCTGACACTATTCACATTTTTTCACGTTCTCCAAAACTTGCTTTTATATTTGTAAAAATTCATTCCCACATTTTGTCATTTTCATAATCCACTACTGTAAATGCTAGTGGAAATATTTTGCCATCTCCATCTTGGGTAGATGTAGTGAGTAGAGTACCTCCATATGATAATTTTAAGAATGTTTCATCTACAACCATAATTGGTCTACAAATTTGCCATCCTTTTATTGATGCATTCAAAGCCATAAACAGGTATAGAAAAGACTTGTCATATTTTGTCTCCATCAATACTACTGATCCTGAGATTGTTTTTGTAATCATGTAGAAATAACTTGGTATTCTTTGATAAGACTCTCTTGGTTTCCCTCTAACTTCTTGCATTGCATTTTGTTTTGATCTCTATGCCATTTTGTAACTTAAATTTATTTCAAAGTCTTGGTTCATATCTCCGATGATGTCTAATGGATTGTATATTATTTTCACATTATCATATTTTGATTTTATGCAATCACTAATAAGCTTTGATGTTGTTTGTCTTTGGTCTTGCACTCTTATATATGCATATTATATAATATTCTGATCTTAAACAAATATGTTTTGCCTAGTCTTGATGCTTTCAAATTCCTCTTGCATTTTTTATCTAAGCAATTGATGAAATATTGCTATGTACAAAACCTATGCACCTTGTATTGAAAGTGATTGGACAAGGCATTAAAGCTTAAAGCATACTTGAAAGTAAGTTAAGATTTTGAATTTGTGATAACTTGTAAAATACATACGCTTGTGATAAGACCGAACCAATTAACATTTAAAACCAAACTGAACCCAAATATTTTGGTTTGGTTCAATTTAATTGGTTTTGTTAACTAATTAATTAAATTTATATAAATTATAATTATTATATTTTATCAATTATAATAGATTAGAACCAAATACTATAACTTTATCAAACATAATATACAAGTTAAAGTTATAATTAAATAATATAACTATAGATTACGATAAAATAGCATAAATTATGATAAATTGATATAATCATTACTTCATCAACTACTATAATTATTACAAATTAAATTTAATTATCACAATTTTATGAATTATCATAAATTGAAATTAATTATCACAACTTTATAAATTGGTATAAATTAAAACTAATTATTATAATTTTATCAATTACTCCAAATTAAAATTAGTTAATATAAATTAAAATAAATTTGTATAGTTCATGACTTTATCCTACCATAAATAAAAATAAAATATTACAAATCATAATTTTTTTATCTAAAACTTATAATAAATCATTAATATATATATATATATATATATAAAAGTTCGGTCGGTTCGGTTTAATTATTTTTTAAACATTTAAAACCAAACCGAATAAACTAAACTTTAAATGGAAAACTGAACCGATTAAATTGAAAACCAAACAAATCAAACCGAATAAACTGAAGAGCATTCGGTTCAGTTTTGCACACTCCTATTTGTATCCTTCATTTGTTGGGATGTTGAGGCTTTGATCAATAATATTTTTGCTCTATTTTGTGCATATTTGATAAAAGACATGCTAACATCATTCATCACCAAATTTGCTATTAATTATGTATATTTTGAACTTGTTGCTAATACTGGCTATTGTTGTATGTAATTCTGCATATCTCTATTTAATGCAAGGGTATTTTCTTTGGCTACAATAGTCAAGCATAATGGATATTTTTTGCAGTCTCTTTCATTCTTTTCAAGTTGTAGATAGAAATTGATGTTGTTGTCATTTTGTATGATAAGTGGTGGATAATTGTCTGTAATTTAGTATATGATCTCCAAATTTGCCTCTTCATTGTTAATTTCAAGTTCATTGCTGCAATCTGATGGTATATCAATTCCATTGACCTTGAAGTTGACATATCTTGTATTGTTTTCCCAAGTTCCATTATGTTGAAGCAAAACTAAAGTTAAGTAATCATAGATGAAAACAACTCATATTATAAGTAAATGTTTCTGTTTGTTTCTGAGGAAATTAAGGGAAACCTCGGTGCAAAAATAGGTGTACGTAGTCGTGGCCAACTTTAAGAATGCCACACACATCATCTGCAATTATATTTGCATGCACACATGTTAGCTTCTTCAACGTTTGCGGTTGGTATATATATATATATATATATATATATATATATGAAATTAACGCATATGTGTGCAGCTTTTTCATATATAGGTTACATGTTGTGTATATATATATATATATATATATATATATATATAGTTTAAGGAATACTTTCTTCATTATTTGTTGTTTTTGAGCAAGTTATTGTGAACATATTTTGTTAATAAAATCTCCAATCATGACTAGGGCTTTACATAAATATTGGTTAATATATATATTGAAATATATATGACATATATCATAGATATAAATATTAAATGTATCTTATCTGAATATGTTAACTGAATATATTTGAAGCTACTTTAATATATTTTAGTACACGACCACATTTTGGTACACAACTAATAATTAAGATATGGCACTAATATATTGTATATATAATATTTGAATATACATTTGTGTATCCAATTTTGGGATTCAGAGCAATATTATTGTAGACAACAGATAAATGATATAGCATTTACATAACATTAATATATTTTAGATATAAAATTTGAAGATACATTTGTGTATATATTTTGGGATAAATTGTTGCACATGCCATAAAATCTTTTCAGAATTTGTCAAGAACCCTCCACCACCATCACCATTCCTCTCTTGGCCGAAACCCTCTCCCCCATTTCCCACTTCAAATTTCTTCAAATTTCTCTCCAAAATTCCGCCAAAATTTAAGCTTCCAAATAATTCTAAGGCCCTAAATCCATCTTTGGCAAGCTCAAGAACTCAATTTTTAGTGAAGAAGTTGATAGAAGTGTGAAAGAAGAATTTAAAGTAAAACTCCAAGTAAGTGAGTTTAGTGAATTTAATTGTGTTTTGGGTATATTTTAAGGTGGAGATTTATAAATCATGCAAATTTTGGATTATTGAAAAGGAAAAATTGAGGAAAAATTTATGTATGAAATTTTGCTAGGTGAAGGTGACAAAGAGGGAGCAATCAAAGATAAAGAAAAAGGAAAAGGAACAGAGAAATAAGCAAGAAGAAAAGAGAAATAAGGTTTGTGGATGCAAATTCTATTGTTTTCCATTTATTTTGATGGTTTTTCATGTGTATGTATGTATATGTTCGTGAAGAAAAATTATGAATTTATGGAAATTTAGTGTAGAAACATGAAATTTAGTTTAAATTATGATGTTTGGAATGAATGATTTGATGAAAATAAAATTTGAACTAGATAGGGTGAATGAACCTAATGGTGTATCATAAGGAAAATAAATTGATTTCATGATATTTTAATGAATTTTAGTAGAAAAACGAAAATAGAATTAAAATAAAGTTAGTAGGAATTTAGTGAGAATTTTTGGGAATTAATTGGTTATATTATGGTTTAAATAGGTATTATGTACAAGATTTCATAAATTACAAATACATGTTTTAATAATTATTAATAATGATATGCATGAAAAATTTGCTAATTATTAATAAGGATTATGGAGAAATAAATAAGAAGTAGAAATAGAGAAGTTATATGATAATTTTGAATATGTAAGTATGAATAAGAAATAAAATATGATGTATGTATGTTTAATTATGTTATGTGGAATAAGAAATAGAATTATGTTTATGAATAAGAAATAAAACTATTTAAGGGTAAAAAAAAAGTAAAGGAAAAATTGATTTTTGTATTTAGTATACTGGTAGTTAAATCAGAAGTACATGATATAATTAGCTAGCCATAGGGATACCTTACCGTGGTACAAGTTATGGTGACTCGAATGTGTAGGCCAATGGCGGTTTACAAAAATGTTTCCATGTTATTATTATCACGGTTTTGTCGTCCTTAGTGATCAGCTTTTTATGTTTTTGGACCTCTAGGGTCCATGTCCTGCATGTTTGGTTCAAAATTTTCTACTGGATATTAATAGGGGCAAAATAAGGAGTTAAGTGTAAATTTGTACAGAATTAAAAAAAAAAAAGGTAAATGGTAAATTGAAGGAGTTTATGAGTAATAATAGTAATTATAAAGTGAAAAAAAGATATAAAGGCAAAATAGTATAAATAATAAATTGGTAAATAAATTAAGGACTAGTATGTAATTTAATGTTTTAAAAAGGGATTTATAATGAACTAATAAAAAAAAATTTAATGAAATGTATGTAAATGGTTGTGCTAGTAAATAAATACTATAATAATTAACTATGTGTAAATATGTGTTATGGAATTGTATAATAATATTAAGAATAATTGATGTGAAATGATAATTAATAAGTAACAATAATAAAAAAAATATATTAGGAGTTGATTGTGTGAGATAAATGTGCATGTATAGTACGTATGTTTTGAGATGGAAAATATTAGAATTGTATCCACCACTAGGTGTAGATTGCTTAGCGTGTAGTTATTATTGCGCGCAGGTTTAGGAAGTACAAATTAAGGAGCTAGAGCAAGCATACGACCGTAGGGAAAAGAATCAAGAAAATTTAATAGTATTTTGGACTTTTGTACTGGAGGCATGTATATGTATAGTTTTGTAATAGATAAAATTGTACAAAACAGTCTATATGTATGTATGTATGATGTTGTAGACAATATGAATGAATATGTGATGTACTGATATAATCTATATTATGGATGACATCTATATGCATATGCGTTATGTATGTGTGATGGTTTGAAGTTGTGGTTATTGAAGGTTGTTGAAGTATTGTAGAGTATACTGAGAGTGTTATTTTTTCAAATTTGCAGGAAAGTAAAATTTACAGTGCAGCCGTTATGCTGCCGAAAATTTTAATAACTGAATAGTAAAATAAGACAATTATAGAAATATCGACAAGATATATATATATATATAATTTATACCAATTTGTTTAATATATCATTAAGGGTAAGAAATAACATTTAGTATAGTTATGAATCGACTTTTAGCACCCATTATACGGTATATATTACGGATATAGGGTGTTACATATTTTTGGTATCAGAGCCTAGTTTAGGCGGTCCAAAGATTGGAAAGTGTTTGATGTGAATGGATTAATACATATACATGCCATTTTTTAGAATTGTGAAATAAGATATTATTGGATTAATGTATGCTTGCTCTTTTGTTTTATAGTTGAAATATAGCATTCGAACCGAGTATACGTGAGGAAGGAAGTGAAGGAGAAGCTTCCTTTAGTGTGGGCCAAAGGGAAGCCTCAGAACATGATCAAGCTACACCATCTCCAACAACACTACCGGCCCCACAACCACAGCCAGACTTTTTGCCAATGATGACGGATTATATACAACAGAGGATTCAAGCAAAATAGGGCCCACAAATATAAGTGCAACCTCAGCCGACTATTCCACCTCAAAAAAAGTCAATACTAGAACGCCTGAAGAGATTAGGGGCTGAAGATTTTTATGGCCGTGATCAGTTAACAGCAATACAAGTAGAAGAATGGCTTTACAAGACAAAAAGGCTATTTGAAATCATTCACAACCCGCCAAAAGAAATGTTAGAAGGGGCAGTGGCCTTATTCCAAGGTCCAGCATATATATGGTGGGAAACGGTGTGTAAACATACTCCAGCTACATAATTAACCTGGGAGTATTTTCTTAAGTAGTTTGAAGATAAATATATTGGTCAAGAATATAGAAACATGATGTAGATTGCCTTTAGGAGATTGAAACAGGGAAACAAGACGGTGGCAGAATATGAACGTGAATTTGAAAGGCTCAGTTTGTATATGGAAGAATATCACCTGACTGAGGTGAAGATGTATCAATTATTTGAACAAGGTCTGCACAATAAAATCAGAGGAGCAATAGCTACACATGAATACACTGATGAGATCATTAGTCCGGGCAGCTTCAAAGGTTGAGGCTATACAACAGGATGAGGCAGACAGGTAATCCAAATTTCAACAGAAAAGAAAATCAGGGCAATCCAGCTTTTCAGCCAGTCATAGTAAGAAATCTAGGGCTCCTCCATTTCAATCACGAATATCATCAGCCACAACTTAGAGCCAAAGATCTATAGTACGAGTAAGTGCTCTAGTAACATCAATGGCATGCACACCCAAGAGTACTGACAGGGGGAATTATCCAGTTTGTGATCATTGTGGTAAAAGACATCAGGGAGAATGTAGACATTTAATAGGAGCTTGCTTTAAATGTGGATCTATAGACCATTTGCAGAGAGATTGTCCTCGAGCACAGCCCACTACAATAATTCCATCAGTATGGGATACAAGAGCTATCATTCAAAAAGGTAGAAGTAAGGGAGCAGTTCCAGGCGTGGCAACATCTAGACCATTAGTTCAGCCTCCACAGGAAGCTTAAGGTCGAACAACTGCACGTACATATGCTGTAAGAGCCAGAGAAGAACATAATGCTCCTAATGTTATTATAGGTAAATTTTCTTTCTTCACTAATTATGTTCATGCATTAATTGACCCAGGCTCCACTCATTCATATATAAATACTGAAATTGCATGGGAAAAGGGTTTAAATACTTCATTATTAGACCAGGACATCTAAGTAAGCAATCCTTTGGGGCATAGTGTAATTGTGAACAGAGCATATAGAGATTGCCTTATTCAAGTACAAAATTATACTTTCCCTGCAAACCTGATTGAACTCCCATTTCATGAGTTTGATGTTATCCTGGGTATGGATTGGTTATCTACACATCAAGCTATGGTAGACTGCAAATGTAAATGGGTTACTTTAAAAACTCTGAATGATCAAGAAATTTCAATAGTAGGGGAAAGATCGGATTTTTTATTTGATGTGATTTCAGCCACGGCTGCAAAATAATTAATAAGGAAGGGATGCATAGCTTATTTGGCTTACGCAAGAAAGAAGGGCTGAAAGTTTCTGATGTTCCTACAGTATGTGAGTTCCCTGATGTGTTCCCTGATGAACTACCAGGCTTACCACCTGATAAGGAAGTTGAATTTACTATTGAGGTAGTTCTGGTACATCTCCTATCTCTATAGCACCCTACAGAATGGTGTTAGAGATGTGCCCAAAAGGCAATCGCCTCAGGCACTTAGTGTACACATTCATAAAGACATTTTTTCATTATATTAGTATTCATTTGCATATGAATTGATATAGATTTTAAACTGATTAATGAAAGTCCATGATATGAAACATAGCATGAAGGAATTCATGTTGGGATCATGATAATGAGATTCCTATCATGTGTAATTATGTTAATATCTAAACTATCCCTAGTCATAGGATCAATAAGATGCAACATTGTTGATCCGAATAGACTAGCACATGTTATACTCCTTGATTGGATCAAGTAGTAGATTTCATAAGCTATGAGCATGAGATGTTCAAAGTTAACATGTGGATGCTTACTAAGAGTAGTTAAGTACATTAGATGACCTGCTGTGAGACAATCATATGGATTATCTATTCAAATGTCAATGATAGTCTCATCATAGCAATGGTGCATGTATCCTTAAACTTGAGGTACTCAAGGATATCTTAGATACTGATTTTGCACTTTGACTCCATTCCTTGTTGCCTCATAGAGATTGCTCATAGGGTGGTGATTAGGTACAGTTTGAGGTATTCGAAGGTAATTGGATAGCCAATAGAGGATTCATCACTCCTGATAGAGGGAGAGTATACCCACGGCCTCTTGTTGGGATCATTACTCAGGAATCTCTGGCCAGAGTGGAAATGTCTTGAAGATAGTCTTCAATGACATGTCTTATAGAGTAATGAGTCCCAAGGATAAGATCTAACATCAGTTGGGCTAGATGTGATGTGGTCAGTCTAGTAGGACCTGACACATAGTCCATGCTCTGAACCGAGTGGGGTATAGATGGTAAAAGGATGAATTACATATATTGTTGTCTATGCAAGGGTTTGTAGTCAAGCTACTGACTTTTCGGTCAATTGGCGGTTATGATGTGTTGCTAGATACCGCTCATGACTTGCTTGAATTAATTGTTAATTCGGGTGGCCAATATAACCGGAAACCTAATGGGTGAAGAATGAGTAAAATGGTCTTGGATAAGATCCAAAAATATGAGAGAATTATTTAGGGTCGGATTGTGATGGGATCACAAGAAAAAAGAAAAAAATAAAAAAAAAATTGCTCGAAGGTGTCGCGGGCCTGTAGTTGGCCACTGGCCTACCACAGGCCCGTGGCAGGCCAGTGCCTGCACACTGGGCAAGCCCAGCGCGCAGGTGCTGGCAGATTTGGCCAATTGGCCTCTAAACCTATTTTGGTAATTTTTCCAACCCTAGGGTGTTTAGAAACACCTATAAATAGTATTTTTCACCAAAAAAATTGATTAGTCACCATAGAAAATTAATAATTAATTTTCTTAGAATTTCTCTCAAAGAACATACACAATGCTAGCACATTGTGTTTGTTCAATCCATTATCCTTGTGGTTTCTTTCTTCAATTTTCGCGTGAATTATCATTAGAGACAATCCAAGATTGGATTGTTATGGTTTGCTACAACCCAACAAGAAGGAAATTTGAAGAATTGATTCAAGAAATTAAAAGTATAATTTCTAACTATGATTTTGATTCAATTAGTTTTAATGGCACAAGTAGAATCCTTTGATTCGGGTTTTAAAAATTTTATTTTTCGTTGCGTATTTTGAATGTAATTCATCCTCAAAATGCAACAAATGGCACCCACTAAACTTAAGGAACTCAAACTACAGCTGCAGGAATTACTTAATAAAGGCTTCATCAGACCTAGTGTATCACCCTGGGGAGCGCCAGCATTATTTGTTAAGAAGAAAGATGGATCACTCATTGCCAAGAATTGAAGACTTGTTTGACCAACTAAAGGGTGCAGGTGTCTTTTCTAAGATAGATTTGAGATCAGACTATCATTAGCTTAAGGTGAAAGAATCAGATGTTCCTAAAACTGCTTTTCGCACAAGGTACGGGCATTATGAATTTTTGGTTATGCCTTTTGGCCTTACAAATGCTCCGGCGGCTTTCATGAATTTAATGAACCGAATCTTTCATCCCTACTTGGATCATTTTGTAGTAGTCTTTATTGATGATATTTTGGTGTATTCGAAAACTCCAGAAGAATATGATAGGCATTTGCGGATAGTCCTACAAATTTTAAGAGATAAACACGTGTATGCCAAGTTTAGTAAATGTGAATTTTGGCTAAATGAAGTCTCCTTTCTAGGCCATGTTGTTTCAGTAAAAGGCATTAAGGTAGATCCTAAAAAGATAGAAGCTATCCTGCGGTGGAAAACACCAAAAAATGTCACTAAAGTCAAAAGTTTTCTTGGGTTAGCAGGTTACTAAAGAAGGTTTGTAAAAGGGTTTTCTACCATTGCAACACCACTCACTAGACTACCACAAAAGAATGTTAAGTTTAAGTGGACGGATAAAAGTTAAGAAAGCTTTGAAAAGCTTAAAAGCATATTGACTGAAGCTCCTATGTTAACACAACCTGAATCAGATAAGGAATTTGTGATTTACAGTGATGCCTCCAGAAATGGGTTAGGTTGTGTACTTATGCAAGAAGGCAAGGTAGTTGCTTATGCTTCCCGACAACGTATGATGCATGAAAGAAATTATCCTACTCATGATTTAGAATTTGCAGCCATTGTTTTTGCACTGAAAATATGGAGACATTATTTATATGGAGAAAAATGTTATATCTACACAGATCACAAAAGCTTAAAGTATTTGCCCAAGCAGAAAGAGCTTAATTTGAGACAAAGACGATGGCTTGAACTTATAAAAGATTATGACTGTCTCATTGATTATCACCCGAGAAAGGCGAATTTAGTAGTTGATACTCTTAGTAGAAAATATATGGCAGCCCTGAGAACCAGGAATGTTAGGTTAGCAATGGCACATGATGGAGCAATGATAGCTGAAATGCAACTCAAATCGGACTTTCTACAGCAAGTTATAGTTGCCTAGAAGCAAGATAAACGACTCACTTCAATTATGAACCAGTTGCACAGTGAAAAAAATGTTGAATTCTCTATGAGTGACGATGGCTACCTTTATTACAAAAAGAGGTTGTGTGTACTTAATGAAGCAGAATTGAAGTATTATGACATAAGCACATAATAGTAGTTATGCGATGCATCCTGGCAGCAACAAGATATATCAAGATTTGAAAGCATACTATTGGTGGCCAAGTATGAAGCGGGATATAACAGACTTTGTTACTAAATGCTTAACCTGTCAACAAGTGAAGGCAGAACACCAAGTTCCTTCTGGGTTACTCCAGCCTATTTCAATACCGGAATGGAAATGGGATCGTATTACCATGGACTTTGTCATAGGTTTACTGCCTATAAGGAAAAAGCATAATGCCATTTGGGTAGTAGTTGATCGACTTACCAAAGCAGCCCACTTCCTACTTGTGAGAATGGACTATCCACTGGCAAAACTAGCAGAGATCTATGTAAATGAAATTATTAGATTACACGGAGTTCCATCTTCTATTATATCTAATAGAGATCCTCGGTTCACTTCACAGTTTTGGAAGATATTACAAGAAGCGTTAGGTACAAAGCTTCATTTCAGTATGGCTTTCCATCCATAAACAGATGGACAATCAGAACGGGTTATCCAAGTGCTTGAAGACATGTTAAGAAGCTGTGTATTAGAATTTGATGGTAATTAGGAGAAATACCTTCCTTTAGCCGAATTTGCCTACAATAATAGTTATCAATCTAGCATTCAAATGGCACCTTATGAAGCCTTGTATGGGAGGAAGTGTAGAACTCCACTGTGTTGGACAGAATTGAGTAAAAATAAGTTAGTGGGATCAGATTTAATTCACAAGATAAAAGAAAAAGTACGAATAATTAAGGACAGATTAAAGGCAGCAATGGATCAATAGAAATTTTATGTGGATTTGAAGAGAAAAGACATAGAGTTCCAGTTTGGAGATAAAAGTATTTTTTAAAATATCACCATGGAAGAAAATTCTGAGGTTCGATAAGAAAGGCAAGTTAAGCCCTAGGTTTATTCGTCTTTATGAGATTCTTGAATGGGTGGGACCAGTAGCCTATAGGCTAGCTTTACCTCCAGAACTAGATAAAATCCATAATGTTTTCCTCGTATCCGTACTACGGAGGTACAGATCCGATCCCACTCATATAATTCAATCAGAAGAAATACAGATTCGGTCTTATTTAACCTATGAGGAGGAACCAATAAGGATACTAGCTAGGGAAATCAAATAGCTAAGAAATAGAAAGATTCCACTAGTAAAAGTCATCTGGACTCGTCACAACATAAAAGAAGCTACATGGGAGCCTGAGAAAGCGATGAGGCAACAATATCCACAATTGTTTGAAACAAGTAAAATTTTGAGGATGAAATTTTTATTAGTAGGGGAGAAATGTAATACCCCAAAAACTCAGTAATCATGAATAGTACTTTCTGGGCATGAATAGTATCGTCCCGGGATCAATAGTATCACTTGAGAGCGAAAAATATTTTACTTAACCATCAAAAAGTACAATTTATGAGAAGTCCGAGGATATAATTTGAGGTGAAATTGAGTTCAAATGAGCCTTTAAAAGTCAAAAATAAAAATAAGATATAGTTCGGTTTGAATAGTAACCTAGTTTGACTGAATTTCGACCGAACCTGAAAAAAATGGTAGAGACCTCCAAAAAATTATTTGAACACATAGACTCATTCTAAATATTATGAGAGATTTTTCGGTAGGAAAAAATTTATTTTTGGGTGATTCAGAAAAATAAGTTTTTACGCCGGTACAATTTTCCAGACCAGGAAACGATGTCATTTTAACCTGAAAATTTATGTGTACCCTTAGTATACTGGTAGTTAAATAAAAAGTACAGGATATAATTGGCTAGCCATAGGGACACCTTACCACAGTACGAGTCATGGCGACTCGAATGTGTAGGCTAATGGCGGTTTACAAAAATGTTTCCATATTATTATGTTTACGGTTTTGTGGTCCTTAGTGATCTGCTTTTTATATTTTCGGACCTCTAGGGTCCACGTCCCGCATGTCCAGTTCGAGGATTTCTATTGGATATTAATAGGGGCAAAATAAGGAGTTAAGTGTAAATTTGTAAAGAATTTTAAAAAAAAGTAAATGGTAAATTGAAGGAGTTTAAGAGTAATAATTGTAATTATAGAGTGAAAAGAAGATATAAAGGCAAAATAGTATAAATAATAAATTGGTAAATAAAGTAAGGACTAGTATGTAATTTAACATTTTAAAAAGGGATTTATAATGAACTAATAAAAAAAGTTTAATGAAATATATGTAAATGGTTGTGCTAGTAAATAAATACTATAATAATTAACTATGTGTAAATATGTGTAAATATGTGTTATGGAATTGTATAATAATATTAAGAATAATAGATGTAAAATGATAATTAATAAGTGACAATAATAAAAAAAAAATATTAGGAATTGATTGTGTGAGATAAATGTGCATGTATAGTATATATGTTTTGAAATGAAAAATATTAGAATTATATCCACCACTAGGCGTAGACCGTTTAACGCGTATTTATTGTTGTGTGGAGGTTTAGAAAGTACAAATTGAGGAGTTTGAGCAAGTATACGACTGCAGGGAAAAGAATCAAGAACATTTAATAGTATTTTGGACTTTTGTACTAGAGACATGTATATGTATAGTTTTGTAATAGATAAAATTGTACAAAACAGTGTACATGTATGTATTTGATACAATCTATATTATGGATGACATCTATATGCATATGTGTTATGTGTGTGTGATGGTTTGAAATTGTGGTTATTGGAGGTTATTGATGTATTGTAGAGTATACTAGGAGTGTTATTTTTTCAAATTTACAGGAAGGTAAAATTCACAGTGCAGCCATTATGCTGCCGAAAATTTTAATAACTGAATAGTGAAATAAGACAATTATAGACATATCGGCAAGAAATATATATATATATATATATATATATATATACCAATTTGTTTAATACTTCATTAAGGATAAGAAATAATATTTAATATAGTTATGAATCGACTTGTAGCGCCCATTATACAGTACATATTACAGATATAGGGTATTACACTATCCCCAAAGGGTAAAGTGAAATCCGGAAGACCAAAGAAGACAAGAATGAAAACATCATGGGAAAAGAAAATTAGGGCCAAATGTGGAAAATATGGACAGATTGGGTATAATGTAAGAACATGTAGGAACAAACTAAAAACACAGTAAAAATTTCTTGACATAATGGTTGAATAAATTTTGAGTTGAATAAAATTGATACTTGAAATGACTTATCAGTGTATCTTATTGATATTATGAAAGAACAAAATATAATAACCAAAGTTATACTTACAATTACTACTTGTATGAATATATAATATAATTACATTATATGTATCATATATTACATATATATCCTAGAAGTTTTACAAGTTGCACTTTTTATGTATATTATATATACATAATCAGTATAATATATGAGTATATATGTATACTATAAGAGTGCTTAATGAACTCTTAGAAAGTTTTATAACAGCTTGTATATATATATATATATATTATGGAAGAATACTTATAGATAATAAACTCCAAAATATATTAACAGTGTGATTGTTATATCAACAAATATAACAAAAAAAAAAAATACAACCACAAAATCCAACACCACAAAACACCTGCCTTACATAATATTGAACTATATTACAAATTCCATGTACTTGTCAACATTCCAATTAACAACTAAAATAGCACATATAAACCAGTTTCTAATATCACATATCATAATCACAAACATATAATCAAACTACTTGCTTCCCTTTCCCTTTGTCTACTCGATCCTTCAAACAACTTGGGTATTCTGAATCACTCGAGACACATTCATCAAGTTTGTACTTGACATACTTGTAAACCTGTTATCAGTGGTGTGTATACTCTAGTGCATTCACTGCTTTTTATATATTAATTATTGTACCACAATAGACACATGTATATTTCACATTCATAATAAATAAATATTCAAGTTATTGATTATATTATGAATGCAGTAGTTAATAATACTATGAAATGTACGACCCTTTAATTATCTATAGAGAACTTATTATCAATCTGTTGATAATAATGAGTTAAATATCTGTGGTAAAAGATAATTTTAAAAATGTTCAAAACCGGTATATGACAATGAATTGGACATTTATTGAATCTCTAGGTTATCACATGATTTATTTTGAAGAGGAATCTCATTCTCCATGATATAATGATATCTAAATAAATCAATGGGTTCTTAAAGAGTTAAGAGTACTAAACAGTGATGCCTGATAATAACTGCACAAATAGTGCTAGATGTCAACAGTTATTATCTTGGTCATAATATGAGTCTTATATGACTCGAAATCGTTTGACTTGAGGTGTCAAGACTGTTCTTTCATATGTAGTTGTGGAGGTGTTCTTACCTTGTACTGAGCTATCTGTACTTGGTAATCCGGCTCGTAGTCACCACAGTTAATCATGTAGTGAGACATAAGATTATCAATAGTAGGACTCGTTACCCTGTAGCACCAGGGCAAAATCCTAATGGAGTTGATAGTTTGGTTCCGATAAAATAAATTCTTGGCCAGGAAAAATATGACTTATTCAATGTAAAATTGAATTATTAATTAGATTAGTAATGATAAATCTTATTTTAATCAGAACGCAAATTATCACTCATTAGTATATTGACTAATAGGGTTTGACATGCTGTGACCCTAATCAATATCGGGATCATAACGAGAAGACTTAATATTATGATTTAGATGTCAAAATAATATTGGAGATTTTATCGGTAATTAAAAGGAGAATTCCGTAAGGATATTTAATATATCCGGGTACACAAGGAATTCGGAAATTGTATCTGATATAATATTAAGGAGTTAATATTATATTTCCGTTAAGTCACACCAAATACATTATTAGTCTAGTCCATATAAAGATGTGGGGAGTAATTTAATTGGGAATTAAATTATAAATGATCACTAATATTATTGAGTTAAAATTAATATTGATTAATTTTAACTATTTCTCTTATTTATAATTTTAATTAAAGTGTTAATTAAAATTATAATAATTTAATTAAGTTGTTAATTAAATTAATTATAGCGGTACATTAAAGTAATCCACATAATTATA
>CATIWF010028260.1:0-64563 GCA_949630135.1 Balakata baccata
CACTGGACAGCAGTCAAGGCAATCTTTAAGTACTTGAGAAGGACTAAAGATTTGTTCTTGGTTTATGGAGGAGAAGATCTGAGTATGGTTGGATACACAGATTCTGATTTTCAATCAGATAAGGATGAATTGAAGTCCACATTAGGGCATGTGTTCACCCTGAATGGTGCAGCAGTAGTATAGAAAAGTTCTAAGCAAAAGACTATTGCTGATTCTACTACAGAGGCCGAATATATAACAGCCTCGGATGCCGCCAAAGAAGCCTTGTGGTTGAAGAACTTCCTAATGGATTTAGATGTGGTTCCATTTAATTAGAGTCCTATTCCATTGTATTGTGACAACAATGGGGCAATTGCACAGTCTAAGGAACCTAGGTCTCACAAGAACTTCAAACATGTGCTTCGGCGTTATCACTTGATTAAAGAAATAGTTGGGCGAGGTGACATCTCGATGCAGAAAGTTCCATCAGCTGATAATGCAGCTGATCCATTCACAAAGCCTATGACACAGGCACAGTTAGACCACCATCTTCAGAAGATAGGTCTTAGATACTGTAGTGAATGGCACTAGTGCAAGTGGGAGTTTGTTATCAGTAGTATGTATGCCCTAGTGCATTCACTGCTTTTTATATATTAATTATTATACCACAATAGATACATGTATATTTCACGTTCATAATAAATAAATATTTAAGTTGTTGATTAAATTATGAATGCAGCAGTTAATTATACTATGAAATGTACGGCTCTTTGATTATCTACAGAGAATTTATTATCAAGTTGTTGATAATAATGAGATAAATATCTCTGGTAAAAGATAATCTTAAAAATTTTCATAACAGGTATAGAATAATGAATTGGGCATTCATTAAACCTCTAGGTTATCACATGGTTTATTTTGAGGAGGAATCTATAATGATATCTAAATAAATCAGTGGGTTCTTAAAGAGTTAAGGGTATCGAACAGTGACGCTTGATAATAACTGCACAGATAGTGCTAGATGTCAACAGTTATTATCTTGATCATAATATATGAGTCTTATGTGACTCGAAGTCCTTTGACTTGAGGTGTCAAGACTGTTCTTTCATAGGTAGCTGTGGAGGTGCTCTTGCCTTGTACTAGGCTATCCGCGCTTGGTAATCCGGCTCGTAGTCATCACAGTTAGTCATGTAGTGAGACATGAGATTACCAATAGTAGGACTCGTTACCTTGTAGCACCAGGGCAAGATCCTAACGGAGTTGATATTTTGGTTCTGATAAAATAAATTCCTGGCCAGGAGAAATATGACTTATTCAATATAAGATTGAATTATTAATTAGATTAATAATTATAAGTCTTATTTTAATCCGAACGCAAATTATCACTCATTAGTATATTGACTAATAAGGTTTGACATGCTGTGACCCTAATCAATATCGGGATCATAACAAGAGAACTTAATATTATGATTTAGAGGTCAAAATAATATTTGTGATTTTATCGGTAATTAAAAGGAGAATTCCAGAAAGATATTTAATATATCCGGGTATATGAGGAATTCGAAAATTATGTCCGATATAATATTAAGGAGTTAATATTATATTTCCGTTTCGATAAAATTATTGACCTTATAAGTCACACAAAATACTTTATTAGTCTAGCCCATATAAAGATGTGGGGAGTAATTTAATTAAGAATTAAATTAGAAATGATCACATATATATTTTTGAGTTAAAATTAATGTTGATTAATTTTAACTATTTCTCCTATTTATAATTTTGATTAAAGTGTTAATTAAAATTATAATAATTTAATTAAGTTGTTAATTAAATTAATTATAGTGATATATTAAAGTAATTACCACTATTATAGAAAAGAATATTGATTCTATGATTAATGGTGGTAACTAGAAATTAGCTATACAATTGTTGCACCATCATTGCATCATAAATCAAAATTGAAAAAAAAACAACAACAACAAAGGTCAAATGAAAAAAAAAATAGAAAATCAATTTTCTCCAAACCTCATTAAATGAGGTGAAAATTTGGCCATTCGGTTGGCCTGGCTTTTGATTATTCTTAATCTCCTTCTCTTATTCTTCTTCTTTTATCGGTTAATATATCCTTCTACTTCTGGTTTCAAGTTTCTCTCGAGCGAGCAAAAAATTGTTTTGTTCTAAAATTTTTCTTTCTCTTATATTATATGAGTATTGAAAGAAAATATTGAGAAAAAGCTTACAAAGAGTTATTAGGTAAGAAATTTGTCAGAAGGAGAAATTTGTGGTAATACATCTGGACTAGCAAAAAGGAGTTTCATCAATGCAAACAAAGCTTTTGGTCTTTTTGCTTGATTTGCACCTTGGTGAACTCAGTAATAAAAGGTTTGTCTTAATCCTTTTATTTTTCCATTTTGTTCTTTAAATCATGGGATGATCCTGGCAAAATGGATTTTATCCATAAAAATTAACAAAATTTGTTTTGTTAAAAGTTATGGATAAATGCTCAAGGTTAATATGAAAATGGTGTTTTCATATCATGCAATATTTGATTGCTTGTTTCGGAAAAATTAAAAATTTTTGAAATTTATAATTTTGACCGAGATTTAGAGCTCCTCTCAATTCAAAATAGAATAAATACTTCTGCTGCCATCCAACAGTAGAACCCTTCTCTTTTAGTACCACAACCAATAATCTCGAAGAATATCCTTAAAAACACAAAAGGTAGGATACATTAATAGATAACAATTCAAATCTTATGTCAATTGGCCAACTGATAAGAGTTTATTTTCCAAAGATGGAACAAGAAGTGTATTTGAGAGTGCAAGGGTTCTTGCGAGAGTAACTGGGTATTTCCCTCTATTCGCGTTTGCAACACAGGTTCGTCTCTGTATAGTTACTTGCATAAAATCTCTTTCATTATAGGTCATGTGTTCAGTGGCTCCCGAATATATGATCCAGTAATGCTTACCTGGTTCTTTCAAATAATATTACTAAAATGATGAATTTTGGGATGTTGTGGCTCCCGAATCTATGATCCAGTAATGCTTACCTCGTAAAAGGGTTGTTAACTCTGTGGATCTTACTCTAATTGGCAATTATATTTG
Organism: Balakata baccata; assembly: GCA_949630135.1. NCBI lineage: Eukaryota > Viridiplantae > Streptophyta > Magnoliopsida > Malpighiales > Euphorbiaceae > Balakata > Balakata baccata. The sequence goes on from CATIWF010028260.1 coordinate 3,084, forward strand.
ATTTTCCACTGTAAAAGCAGTATGGGATGTTGTGGCTATGACCTACTTTTTTAATTCATTATTATTATTATTATTATTATTATTATTATTATTAAAAAATAATATTTAGTTTATACCAATATAATTAGATATTATAATGTATAATAATTTTTCGTATTCCAAAGGTTAATTTATAAGATATAAAGAGAGAGATTTCTATTGTTTCATATTTTATTCTTTTATTTTTCTATTATTTTTAAACTCTTACAATAATCAATTTTATTTTTAAAATTTTTAAATATATGGTGGAATCGATTGTATATGTTTAATTAATAACAAATTTTCAAATATTTAATAAATGATAAAATTGAAAATTGATTGTTAAATCAATTGATTGTGGTCATTGAATCAAATATGAGTGTAAGAAAAATTATTTCATCAATCTATGAATTTTATAATCAAACCAAATAATAAAATTCTTAAAATCTATAGATTTTATGAAATTTATGGATTTTAGAATCCTTCAATCCAAACAGTATCAAGGTAATTGCAACAAGTAATTTACTTCATTGATAATAATAATTTTTGAATAAAAAACAGTGTATATATATATTATCCAAGGTCAAATCCAAAATGCCAAAAAAATTATTAATATTAACTAAAACTCTAATCCACTTATTTTGATTAACCTATTATTTTTATTTAAACTTGATTTGGACTTTTGATTAATTGATTTTTCTTTTTTTTTTATGCCCACCAACCCCTGACTAGTAGTATACACTATTATATATTGATATTTTCATTTGTAAAAATTGTGAAAGGAGCTCTCGAGTTCAAATCTCTTTACTACCATCCACAAATATTATTAGAAGTTTTAATGTTTTTTTGTAATATAACTATCTTTATTTTATATTAAGCCTCTTAATGGAAAAAAAAAAAGTGCACGTTATTGCTATGTTGACTTATTAATTTTTTTTCTTTATTTCAACATCACTTATATAATGTTAAAAAAAAAATGCAAATGCAATTTTTATACAAAAAATAAAAAATTATTATAAACTTGCATGAAAATTCATTCAATTAAACATAACAAATTAAATAACACTTAGCTTATAATCACTTACAAAGTTAGAAGTAAGAAATACATGTAAATAAATAAATTTAAAAAAAAAAAAAGGATTAATTGTTTGAGTTGGTGTTTCTAAATAAACAGTTGGCCAAATCATCAAGTGAGTTATTAGTAGTGGATCTTAATAAGTTATAAACTGAGGCTCCTAATACAGCTCCAATGATTGGGCCTACTATATACACCCACAGTCCTTTGTATACCTGCTTCACAATTGCTGGCCCAATACTTCTTGCTGGGTTCATTGATGCTCCGGAAATAGGCCTGCAACCACAAAATTAATTTCTTTTTTTTTTTTTAATAATATGGGAAACATAAATAAAAATAATAAAAAAAGGAGTAAACTTTATAGAATTACTAAGAGTTCTACGTCTCTCTTTAACTAGAAGTTTGGAATTCATATGAAATACCTTTACAACTTAGGAAAAAATACTTTACACCCTTAAGAAGCTTACACGGCACAAATTCAAATTATTGGAAAAAATATAATTTTATTTAATTCGTTAGACAGTATAATTTTTTCAATAATTTTTACCACTCTTGTTCCAATTTTAATTGGTTTAATTGTATAATTGGGTTCCTTAAATAATAAAACAAAAATTTATCAACCTTGATTTAAACTAGTGAATTTAATTCCTCCAAGAAGTTGGTTCAGTTTGGTTAAGTCCATATAATTTACTTTTCTAGATCACTAGATTTTTATAAGAAAACTAATAAAAGAATATTATATAAATATATTATTCTATTACTAACAAAGACGAAATTAAAATCATTTAATTGAAGGGATAAAAAAAATTTTATATAAAATTGAAGAGGTGAAATATATATTTTTAAAAAATTTTATCGAATTTTTTAATATTTAAATTAGATCTATATACATATATATGAATTTTTTTTGGAAGGGGGATGGAAAATTACCCAGCAACAAAGACATTCAATAGTATAGTCATGCCAACAACAATCCCGCCTAGCTGTCCAACCTGCCACAGTGGAAATATCGTTAGGAATTTGTATTACATTCAATAACGAACTACTCGTAATTAAAAGTAATTTCTATATTTATTATTCTCACTTGTGAGAATTTGAAGATGGGTCGACTTTTAATTATTATACAATATCTATTAATATCGGTAAAAATTAATTTACCAAAAAAATAGATATCGGTAGGAATTTGTTGCTAAACACAAGAAAACAATTATTTATATTATGTTGCGCAGAAGAGTGCAAGAAAATGAATATCTCTATATTCCGTTATATTGTTTAGAATTCACTAAGCCCCTAATTAACTATAAACTGGTTTCTCTATTAGCTATACAAAAATTGGTAATTGGAAAGAAAAACTTAAAAGAAGTATAAGCAGATAGAAATTTATACAAATGAAAAAACAAGAAAAAAGAAGAAAAGAATGTTACGAAAGTAAAATATGGAAGTAGAAGGACAAACCGCTCTATCATCGGTAGAAACAGCAGAAATGACGAACATGAGGAGGAAGGTGATGATGATTTCTGCTGCAAATGACTGCATATTTGATCCAACTGGTACTGTTCCAAAATATGCTGTGGGAGTAATATCCATCATCAAGGCTAATGTCCCACTCGCCATAATTGATCCCATTAACTGACCCAGTATGTACAGTGCTGCCTGCAGTTCCATTCTTTAAGTGTTCAATAGAATTAAAAAAACTGAACCAAATAAAATCAATCACAAAAATCCAACAAAATAGAGAAAATTGCATTCTCTTTGTTCTAATGATGTGACATATTAGTTACCATATTGGCCACTAAAAAATGGAGGAAATTTCACTCTTTTTAATTTTTTAAAATATATATAATAATATATAAATTTATATATATTTTTTTTAAATTTATCTCTTAAAAGATATTAAAATTTTATTTTTAAACTAATTAACTTATGCTTCAAATTCTTTGTACTTAACTTAAGAATCCAAACTCCACCTAATTCAATATTTAATGAAACTCAGTCTGTCAGAAATTGACTCAAACCTAAAAACTATATGAATTTATCATCTCAACCCGAGATTTGAAAATAGCCAGAAAGTGATGACCTGAACCCAGTTCATCCCGATCCGACCCAATCACTTGAAATCCATTAAACTTTTACACTCGCTAGGATGAATTCAAATTATTTGAAGTGAAAAAGGGTTGGCATATACATGATGTTGTGAATTAGAAGATTAGTAGAAAAATGGTGAAATTTTAAATAATGATGAGATTATGAGACTCACATCCATTAGAGGAAGCCGCCGAAAAATGAGAAAAGTGATGGTGACAGCAGGGTTAAAATGGGCACCAGAAATATGACCAACTGTATAAATCATAACCATTACAATAAGACCCCAAGTTACACAAACTCCCGGGAATGTAACCGAGCCATATATCTTGTTCACTGCCACTGATCCACATCCAGCAAATATCACAAAATAGGTCCCAACAATCTCTGCAATCAGCTGAAAATAACAATAACAATCTCGTTAGTTAATTGGATAATCCAAGAAAAACCCACAACAAAAAACTACAAGAAAAAAGTCTATTTTGTAACCATATCCAGCGAACACAAACATTTAGCTAAACTGCTTAAGCTATTCCATAGTCACCATTTTGCGTGACCGCTAAATTGAATAACAATAATAATATGGATAATCCAAGTAAAACCCACCATAAATTCTTGAAAAAAAAAAAAAAAAAGCTTATTTTTCGTCCCCATTTAGCGAACTCAAACATTTAGCTAAACTGTTTTTGTGATTTCGTAGTAACCATTTTGTGTGGTCGCTAAATTGAATACAAATATATACTGTAATAATTTAGAAAGCCTATTGTACGATCACATTTGGCAAACACAAACATTTAGCTAAACTGCTTTAGCGATCACACAGCGACCATTTTGCCAATAGCTAAATTGAGTTTTTTTTAGTGAAATTGAGAAACAAAAAAGAGAAAAAAAAAAAAAAAAAGGACCTTCCCTTTACCTTTTGAGAAATAACAACAAAAGAAGGAGATGAAAAAGTGGAAAACTTGGTAGTTGGTGTGGCTTTGCCTTCCTCCATTTTGGTAACCTCCTCCTCTTCAATTACATCAGGGTTTGAAGCCATTGTTAATAAAAACAGATTAAGTGTTTGTTTGTTCTAATAATAAGGGATGTTATGGATATTGGGTGGATATACAGTTGAGTTAAGTTAGGAGTTCGTGGAGAATTGGATGTTCAATATGAAGAATATCTTAGTCAACTCTTGATTTTACTGACTGTAACCTTGCGAGTACACAGCACATATCTTGAATTCACAGTTTTACATTTTGGTTAAAGGTGAAATTTGGTATCCCCGTGAATATGGTGTACTGTTAAAAACAAATGTAATTTTCAGTTTATAATCATTTTACCCTATTTATTGTCAAAATTATTTAATTTTTATTTTCTTATTAATTTATAGGAAATTAACAAAATTTTAATGAGATAACTTAATTATTATTCACATTTGTGAGAATTGGATAAGGTATTGATTTCGAATTTCCTTATCATCATCTAACAATATTAATAGGAGTTTAACATCTTATGGAAATCACAAATGATGACTACACCATATTATATATTCCACAAGCCACTAACCTCCTAATATTAAAAAAAAAAACATTCTAATATTGTAAAACTAATTTAGAATTGGACTATGTTAGCGAGGTATTAAATTAAAAAATATTAAAAAACATGTTTCCTCCTTAATGATTATAAAAGGGAATTAAGTTTTGTACTCTAAATAAGAATTCTTATAAAGTTAGGAATGTAAGTTGTATAATAAATGGAATTTTATATATTTATTGTTTTTTTTTTTCAAGCAGACCTTACTAATATATTTACTATTTACCTTTTAGAATTTGACCTTTTATATTAGTACTCTCTGAAATTTAAAAAATAATACGATTGACCTCATTTGTTTTATCATATTCTAATGTCTTTTTAATTGTATGATATATTAGTAGAATATAATAAAATAGAATGGGTGATCATATAATTTTTTAACATCAAAAAATACTAATTCAATAGATCAAATCTTAGAGAATAAATAATAATTTTCTCTTTTATTTTGAATCCACTGAACACTCAGTTATTGAATTTATTGTAAAATTAAATAGAAAAAATTACTTACTAAACATCACATTTAGCTTTGGTTTTGTCGGACATTCAAAGATAAGAGCAAAAATCCCACCAAACAAGCACTTAAGTTGTTGTATCTATTCAGTCATTAAAATAAATTTGTCATGTTATATTTCAATAAAATATAAAATAAGTAACACATTAATGGTAATTTAAAAGTTTATGAAATATATAATTTCAATTTGAAATCCAACCATATTTTTCATTTGCAAGATACAAATATTAAAAATATGAAAATATAGGTATCGTTCAAAGGGTTTAATTATTTTAATTATTTAAGACATGTCAAATGGAACGATTTTGGATTGCATCACTATTGGATTGGATTGCATTGCATTGCACTATTATTGGATTAATACTCTCACTTACGAGAACGGAGAAGTTTTCAACTTTGAATCTCCTTACCATCATTCACTAATATTAGTAAAAGGATTCAACTCCTTTATAGTGTATATAATGAAATGACTATCTTTCATTGTATAATCCATTACCGATTGAACCTTTTATAAAAAAAAAATTAATCTACATAATTATATAAAAAGTCTTTCAAAAATCCTAAATAAATATATGAAAACTTATAAATATCCCATAATTATATAATTGACAACAATTACTAATTTATCATTAGCATTTGTTAAATGCCAATACGCTACCCACAAAAGTTGATGCTTAATTTCCAATTCTACTCTTAAAACTAGAAATCCAATTTGAAGAAAAACCCTAAAAAGATTGCTACAAGTGTAACAAAACTGCTTTGCTGGATATACACAAGCAACTAATTTCAAGTGTTTGAATGGGAATTTCCAAATTCTCATCATTCTTGGCTGGCCAACATAGAATTCCACTTTCCTTACCCTACTTGTAAAAGGAATTGAATTCCTAAAATTCTTTGAGCTAAGAAAAGTAGCCTAACTGCCTTAGGTAAGTTGAAATTATTGGAAGCAAAGATCAATTTATTATGCAGCAGATTGATGTCGACTTGATGCCTATTATTCTTGAAATGAAGGCCACCACCTACGAGGCCATAATGCATTTCACCATTATTTTCATTTTTCAGTGTCATTATCAAAATGAAGAAACTGCTGGCATAGTTGAGCAAGTATTTAATTCTTAATGAGAGCATTCAGTTTCGTATCAATAGGGACGTTTATAAAAAAATTGAAAAATATTGCAACATGCTTTAATAATTAAACGGACAAATTATCTCCAAATTATATATATATATATATATATATATATATATATATATCAATTTCGAATTTCCAGTCCGGTATCGTGCAAAAATAAGGAAGAACTTAAGAAAAACATAAAAGGAAATGAGAGAAAGGGAAAGGTATACTAACTACAAACATTTGTTGCCAATAGATTCTTTACAAGCCACATTTTTTCCTTTTTTTTTTTTTAAATTTTTGGACTTCAAAATTTATAATTTCATTAAACATGATAACACTTTCAAATTATTGACACTCACCAGTCACCTGATACCAACACTAGGGCCTGGACTGGCATTCTTCTTCACTGTACTTTTTTTTTTCTTTTGGTTCTTTTACAAAGGAAAAACCTTATCTCACAAGCTCCGTTGAGAAAAGAAAAGATAAAATGGTAAAAAATTTATAACCAAAACAATCATTTTAGAGAAACTTCAGAAGCACAATTACTAATGGGTAGATCACTTGGTGTGCATACCAAAGCCCTTTGCTGTAGATGCCTCAAACTCTGTTCCATGCTTACTTGCACCATTTCAGCTAGCATTTTCTTAGCTTTACCAGATTGATCATCTCCATCTATCTGAGAGATAATGTTGCACACAATATTCTCTAGAGTGTCTGGTTGAAGCTCAGATCTTGGATAAGGAGTTTCCCTCAGTAATTGCAGAAGGGTTTGTGCTTTTATCTGAGACTTAGGAGTTCCTTGTACAGTTAACTCAAGAAGTCCAGGAATAACGCCTTCTCTCAAGATCGGTTCTCTGTATTTACACCGATCACTCTGGCACATGGTAAGCAAAGCCCCAACTGCGTGCTCTCGGCTTTGAAGAGAACCATTTTCTAGAATTTCAACAACAGCAAGAACTCCACATTCTTCAGATGTCAATCCCATTCTACCCTCTTCAAATCCCACTAAGGATTCTATCAGTGCACAACATTTTTCAGCTATTTTTGAAGATTTTTTACAGGTCTTGAGTAAACTAACTAGAAAAGGGATTGGATTAGCTTCTAGGATGATACTGAGATTATCTGCATATGTTGAAAGATTAGAAAGAGCCATTACAGCATCGAACTTGGCTTGTGAACTTCCATCCTTAAGGATTTCCACAAGTAGAGGAATGGCACCAGAAGCACTTATAATCGGTTTGTTAGATGAAGATGCAGATAGAGTAAGCAAAGCTGCTGTTGCATACTCTTTTAAGTTTAAATTATCCGACTGAAGGAACTCAATTATGGGCTCTAAAGCTCCAGCTTCAACAATGCTTTTCTTATTCCTGAAAAATAAGAAATGATTAGACCAAAATGAAGAAAGTAAAATAATAAAACACAAACATTGTGATGAAAATATAGATCTATTGGCAAAACAGATAGCATATAAACAAAACAGCATTTATCTCATTGCAAACTCTCATAAACAGTAAAAAAGCCAAGAATTGAACCTTTTTTTTTTCTAAAAAAGATCATTTAGTGTTTGAACCTCTGTCAGGCTAGGGCAGTGACAATTTTATGTTAGGATGAACAAAGACACATAGCAGTCTCCAAGCAGTTGAATAAGCTAAATAAATTCTACAATGTTCACATGTTTATCTTCTTCATTATATCAAATCAATCATAGAATTGGAGGGGTAAAAAACTATGCTAATATTAGAGACAGGCAAACTAATTGAAGTGTTATAAGATGGTGACAGTCCAATTAGTTGTCCTACAACAAATTAACCTTCTCTGTTTCCCTGTATCTGCTCTTATAAGATTTACCAACTCCAAAACTTAATGACTAGATGTTCAAAAATGCAATTTCAGTTCTTTTTTAATCCAATCACGAGTAATTAGATCCTATATTGCAAGGACACAACCATCACCCAATCAATCACTTTATTGTAACATGATAACTTCAAAGAGAATAGATTAAAAAGTGTTAAAAAAAAGTGAAAAGATATAAAAATAAAAGAAGGATAAACATGTGAAGCAAAGAACAATCACCGCTTTCCAATCAAATAAGTTTCAACCATAAAAGAATCCAATTCTCCCTCTCTCTTTCTAAAGAGTAATCTAATATCTGAAAAGCACCGACACATTTAAAATACTTATCCCCAAAAACAATACATGGGTATTTATTTTAACCATAGCTTGATCCGAAGGCATGTAATATTCTATTTTGGATCCGGATACTGCTGACAATTTATGGTAAACGGTCACACAATCCTTTCTGTTTGGAAACCCAGAAAATTAATAAGAAAAAGAGAAAATCAACACGAAAATTGGAAAACTTTACTAGAATTGAAACCCACCAATCAGAATCAAAAGGATATGAAGACTAAAAGATAAGCAAAGTACATATTCCTACATTCGTATTTTATTACCAAAATTCAGGAATCCCAGGAAAATTATTTCTTAAAAGAAGCAAAAGAAAAAAGTTGGGAAATTGAAATATAGCTGAGCAACTTGAGTTGCATCAAAAGCAAGTAATAATCCCCACCCCACCCCCCCCCCCCCCCCCCCCAAAAAAAAAAAAAATCCCCAATCCACCGTTCAAATAAGACCAACAATTCTCCAATAAAATTATAAGAAAAATGACAATTCTAATAAAATTATTAAAAACAAAAAATGAAGAAGAAGAATAACAACTTGAATGAAATTAATTAGGGAGAAAAACTAGAGAGAGAAGGTGTATAGCATACTTCTCGTCTTGGACGGCGAGATTGAGAAGAGCAAGGAGAGCGGACTCGTGGGACAGAGGGGAGTGACGAACTTGAAGCATAGAAACAAGAGGATCAACAGCTGGAGCAAGCTGGCGGCGACACCTCTGTGAAGTCTTAGTGAGGCGCCGGATTTCCTTGGCAGCTTCAATTTTGGAATCAAGATCATTAGATTGGATGAGACGGAGAGCGCGTTGTACGGCGGAGCTCGCCGCTCGCGGCGTTTCAGCGTCAGGTGAAGAAGAAGGGCCCTGGTTTTCCGTGCACGACTCCATTAAAACAGGTAGAGAGAGAGAGAGGGGGAAGGAAATACTATAGAAGAAGAACGTGGAAGAGAGAGAGAAAATCAGTGAGAATTTAAGAGAGAGGTGAAGAAGAAGAGAGAAAGAAACGTATGGTGGCGGTGGGGAAGGCGTTAAGCAACAGTTAAAAATGTTTTTTTTTTTTTTTCTTTCCTAAAAAGGAGAAGTATTCAACTAATAACCCCAGCAGAAGGTTGGCGTGCAGTCTGCACTTTTTATTTTGGGAAACTGGATTGTGGAATTTTATTGTGGGAAATTTTGAATAATTACTAAATTTATATTAAATTTATTTTTTTATTTATAAAAGATTAAAATTTAAAAATTTTAGAAAGTCTTTCATTTGTTAAAATTTATTATGTTTGAATGATTAATCAATAAAAAATTATTAGATTTTTTATATTAAAATTGTTTTTAATAAATTAATAATATTTTAAAATTATTCTTTATCTAAAATAAATAAAAATTATTTTTTTATTTTAACTAATTATATTATTATTATTATAGTGTTAATCAAATATTGTAATGCATAATAATTTTATTCTTTTTGTTTTTCAACTCTTAAAATAATCAATTTTATTTTTAAAATTTTTAAATTTATAGTAAAATTGGTTATATATATTTAATTAATAATAATTATCAATATTTAATAAAGAGTAAAATTGAAAATTAATTATTAAATTTATGGATTATGATCATTAAATCAAATATAAATATAAAAATAATTATATCATCAATTCATGAATTTTAAAATCAAGCTAAATGATGAATTTTTAGAATTTATAAATTTTATAACCCATAAATTTTAAAATATTTCGATCCATAAATTTTATCATCAATAAATGACTTGATTGGTATTATTACGTGAGAATTAGAAGACTTTTAGTCTTTTTACTATCACTGCTAATATTGACAGAAAATTAATATAATGTTAGTGAATATAAGAAAATGACTGTTTCTATTGCATAACATACACCCCATTGGCCTCCTAAAAAAATATTATATCTCGAAATCAACAAAATTTTAATTTCTTCAATAAAAATATCAGTTTATGGTTATTATCTTATGCAAATCTAACTTTTACCGAACATTCATACGATTTATTACGTGTGATAAAATATAAAATGACTTTATGTATGCATGAGAAAAACAACTTTCACACAATAAAATTAAAAATCTCTCATTTCAGGAGGACAATTTTTAATAACAAAAAAAAAATTTATGCGTAATTTTATTCTAACAAAAAATATAAAAAATAATAAATTTGAACCTCTGAAATACATATCTAAAAATTTATTAGGAAAAATAAGAAAAAACTCTTAATTAAATCACATATTTATTATAATTAATAAGAGATATGGTATCGTAAAAAATAATTAATAAAACATATAACTATTTGATTAGAGATTTTTGAAAATAATAAAATAAGGAGAGATTTAAGTATTTTTATTTTTTTTTCTAAAAAGGTACTCATATTTCTTTTGAAAAAAAATATTAAAATGTATAAATTATTTATTTTATTAACTACAATACTATAAAAGTTTATATATGTATTAAAGTTTCTATTTTTTTCTTTTAATAATTACGTATATCTTCAATCAATTAACTAGAATTATACCTTAAAATTAATTATACTTGCACAGGAATTGACAAAAGGGAAGCAAAGTACAGTTTCCATTTTTTATTTCTTTCAGAGGTAGTTTGAATTTTCAAGTGAATGCAAAAGCAAAGGCAAATCCTTAGAGACAGGTGGTTGGTGGAGGTGGTGGTGTTGGTGGACTTGTTAGTTGTTTTTGTTGGTTTGGTAAAATCTTCATTGAGATATTTTTTTGCCTTTTTCACGTTTTCTTTTTCCTTAAATTTTTTATTTTAAAATAATTCTTAAACTATATATGGCCTCTTTGGTAAAAAAAAAATATATATATATATATATGTGGTGTTTACTGCCACATAAGATATTTTATAATTACTCTCTTAAATCATTTTTATGTATGTAATTAATATCAATTATAATTTGGAAAACTCATTTAATATTTTAATATGTTTTATTCAAATTTACATTTAAAATATTATATTTTTTGGTTTATTGTCAATATAATGTTAATAAATTGGATTTTATTATTAAAATTAATTAATGTTAAAACGTTTATTATAATAAAATTTCATAAAAAATAACTATAAGACTTGATGAAAAATAAAGAAAGAACACAACATTTTCATTATAACAAAAAATTTTACACGATTAATTGAATATCTAGTTATTGCATTGAATGAAGTCTGAATCGCGGTCGCGATTTCTCTTATTGTAGTCATTAAATTCGTACTTTCCTGAATGCTTTACACACGTGGTTGGCTTAGATTTGGCTCTTTCAGTAGTCTTGTTTCAAATATTGCGGTCGTGAAATACCTTCTCACGATCAGTATATATTAATTAAATATTATTATACAATAATTATATTTATATTGACTAATATTACTTTTATATTAATTATATTAATTTATAATAATTACACATTAATTAATATTAACTACGTTAATTTATAAAATTTATATTATTTATTTATTTTATTTAAATTTATAGTAAAAATAGGAAAGGCTCCACCTTGAGCATTATTCTATTCACTTGAAATTTCCTCTCTTATTTTTATATTTACAAGCTTCTAAATTTTCAATTGTATAGTTATCTATACAACAATTGCGCACACTTGGTAGACTTTTTGTTCGAATTTAAAAAAAAAAAAATTTGAAAAGAGATATAGATTTTTCAAGGAAATTGTTTGTAAGAATTTCTTTAGAAAATATCAAATTTTATTATTTAACTCAAATTAGGTAAGATATAACTCAAATTAAAAAAAAATTATTAAAATTTTCAAATTACTAAATTTCTCCCATTTATATATTTGTTGGCAAATTAATTTTGAAAAATAAATTAATAAAAGAATTTTAGCAATTTTTAAAAAAGTAGTATTTTCTCGTTAACGTATCAAATACATGTCATTTGTTTACTATAGCATCAATATATATTTTTTATGTGTAAATAAATTTAAACTAAAATTGAATGCATGAACAAATTAATGTAAAAGATTTTAATAATTAAAAATAGTAACTTTATTAAATATTGTAATTTAAAAAATTAATCAATTTATGAATACATAAATGTATGAACAAAAATATATATTAATTCTATAATATGTAAATGACATGCATTTAATGATTTAAAAAGATTTACTTTTTTCAATTACTAAAATGGATTTTACATACAAATCTATTGCAAAAAATTTTAAATTATTAACAGTTAGATTTTTTTATTAGAAAAAAAAAATGAATGAAGGTGTCTAATTAAAAAAATTCAGATTTTTAATTTTTAATTCATAAAAAACAAATGATAAGTGTCCAATTGGAAATGCAATAACTAGTTATATAGTTTTTTAAAGTTGGTATTATATACAAAGCTTTGTGAAAAAATCATGATATTTAAAAAAAAAAAAAACTAATTTCCATTTTTATATAAATTACTCCTTTTTAATAGTGTCGCAAAAACTAATTTCCATTTTTATATAAACTACTCCTTTTTAATAGTGTCGCAACTATATATATATATGGCTATGGTATAATCTATTATTTAGCTTCTGTATTTTTTTATTTTTTTGGTTTGGTTCATATGATTTTAGCTTATAATAATATATACTATTATTTTTTTTGATAATTAAATCCTTTTTAACAATTTTTTATTAGAATAATTTTATTAATTTGCTAATAAAATTGTTGTTTTTGTTCAACTTGGATTAAATATACTGTGAACTGAAGTGTATGATTAAATTGCATTTACAATCTGACTAAAAATATTATATATACACATTTCAATTTATATTATTATCACCAATCTATGTTACTCAAAAAAAAAAAAAATCTATAATGGCAGACTAATATCATTAGTCTAATATTCAAAATAATTTTAATAAGGGAAAATTATTATTTAACTTTTAGATTTGACATGTTAAAAAGTTTAAAAATTATACGATTTGTCCATTCTATTTTATTTTCATTAAATTATAAGTCATTATGTTAAATATTAAAATATTTATCGTTAATTAAAAAATATTAATTATCTTTTATTCTTGAGGTACTAGTACAATATATCAAATTTCATGAAATATTAGTACAGTAAATCAAACTTGCAGTAGATAATAGTGTTGGAGTTTGCACATGCATCTCATATACGTTACGCATTTGAAAATTAGAATTTTACAAACTCCAAAAAGAAGATCAATATACGTAATCATGTATAATTACAATTATCTAATAGTAAAAAATTATTACCTTTCGAGCCGAGTATTCTTCCTTGGATTCTTTTGTTACCAGATTGTAGCAAACCACAGTAATTTTTTAGAATCACCTCTGATAGTATCCACACGAAAGGAGAATGTAGAAAATTTTTTAAGAGAATGACTTGGATTAATCTAATGTGCTAGTAATAGAATTAATTATTAAAAGAAAAGAGAAAAATTAACCCTTTAATTTTTATGAGTTGCAGCTCCTTCAATAGTATGAAAGATGACTATTTATAGTCCACTTGGAACTAGGGATCGTAACCCTTGATTATAGAATCATATTCAGATTAAAATTTTTAATCTATCACAAGTCCTAATTGGGAAACTTATTTCCTGCTCGAGCGAGTCCTGATTGGAAAGCCACTTTTCCAATTGGGATTTTGTGTTGTTTCAATCCAGTAGCTATTTCTAATCGGGACACTCTTTTTCCCGATTGAGACCTTCATCCCGTTTGGAAATGTATCTGGATTTGAATTTTCTCTCACTGTTTTGAATCGATCCAAAAGCCTATTTTATTTCTCCTTCTTATCTTTAATGTGTGTGACTTATTAGATTCCTGGTTATATTGACCACTCAAATGAACACTTAATCTCAAATAGATTATAAGCAGTATTTAATAACATATCATGACTCCCAGTTAGCTGGAAAATAATGGTTTAACTACGAATCTTTCCATAAACAATTATCCATACAATTTGTCCTTTCACTATTATATACTTCACTCAGTTTAGAGCATGCACTATATGTTAGCTTCCACTATATTAACTATATCACATCTAATCCAAGTAATGTTAGATCTTGTCATTTGAACTCATTATTCAAAAAAACATGTCATGTTCATGACATTTTCATTCCGATCTGAGATTCCTGAGTAATAATTTTTACAAGAAGCTATGGATATACACTCATTCTATCAAAAGTGGTGAATCCTCTATTGGCTACTCAATTACCTTTGAATATTTCAAGATGTACTCAATTACCGACATATGAGCAACCTTTATGAGGCAACAAAGAATAAAGTCAAAGCACAAAACCAGCATCCAAGATATTTTTAAGTATCTCAAGTCTAAGGATACTGACATCATTGCTATGATGAGACTATTATTAACATTTGAATTAACAATTTATATAATAGTCTAATAACAGGTCATCCAATGTACTTGACTACACTAGTAAGCATTCACATGTTAATTCTAAACAACTCATGTCTACATATTATGATATCTACTGTTTGATCCAATAAAAAAGTATAACATGTATTAGTCTATCCAAATTAACAATATCTAATTTTGTTAATTATATGATTAAGGACAATTTAGATATAACTATAATTACACATAATAAAAATTTCAATATCATGATTTCCTTTATGTTATGCTTATATTATGGACGTCATTAATTAATTTAAGATCTACTCAATTCATAGTATAAATGAACATTAATAAATGAAAATGTATTTATTCATGTAAAATGAATTTATATAATAAGTACTAAAGGTGATTGTATTTAGAACACATCTCTAATAAATTGTATAATATGTCAAACTTTAGAGGGTAAATAATAATTTTTTATTTCACTACAATCTAATTTCTTTCTAATAAAAAATTTAATGAAATGACGTATTAATATAATATAATAAAATAAAATAGAATGAACATATCATATAATTTTTAAATCTTAAAATACTAATATAATATATCAAATCTCAAAAAATAGATTTCACCGTTAATAAATGATTGAATTAAGAATGAAACAATAGAATAAGAGAAAGAGACTAAACAAAAAAGAAATTAAAAAAAATATGGGGCCAAGTCCAAGGCTATGCGTAGTTATATTTATTGCTAATGGATTTTAATATCATCACATATGATGACACAATTGAATTTTCAAATTCACTATTTTTTATCCAATAATAAAAGAATTTTTGAATCTATATATTTTCTTAATTAAAGAATTTTTTTGTTTTAATTTTAATTTAATTCTGATTTTAATTTTTTTTAAAATTAATATTTCTTTACTTATCTAAGAAATAGTCCAATTTTTTTTTTCTTTTAAGTGAAGGTAATAGTGAAATATTTTATGTGCCGTAGCATACTAGCTAAAAGTTAAAAAAATGAATTATCTTGTCAACCAAGAGAATAGCATATTTCATGTTGATTTTTTTGGTTTATTAGAAAGTACAGTGGTCTAAGAGTTATACAATAATAGAAAATAATCATTTTATTGGTCTGGCAAATTTTTTTTAAGAGAGAAACGTCAGTCAATAGCACCGTCATCATCAAAAACCCTCAAACTCTTTATTAAAAAAAGATGAATAAATACACCAATAATACAACCTGAAGGCTTAAAGAATGAAAAAAAATAAAAAAAGTCTAACTAAATCCGTACGATTCCCTACCCGCAGCATCTGAAATCATAGCATCATTACAAATTAACGGATAGGTATCCCACTCGGATGTAGACATTAAATTTAAGCCTAAAACGAGTTTATCTACGACTTGATTTCCTTCTCTGTAGACATGGCAGATGTGAACTTGCCTGAAATTTAACTTGTACAGAAATTCCTCCCACTCCTTACGGATTGTCCATGGCACATTGGCATATCTCTTTCTCAACAAGTCTACTGCAAATTGGTTGTTACTCTCAATCCAGATTGGCTTGTGCTTATAATCCCATGTTTTCTTTATGGCAATGGCAGTGACAAGTAATTCATCTTCAAAGGCAAAACATTCTCCCAAAAGAGCTGCAAATGATGTGAGGGTTGTACCCATGTGATCTCGTAAAATACCTCTGCTAATTTTCACGAGTGAACATTTTATGTTGATGGTAGTTTAGAATTAAATTTGATTAACATAGGGCATTAGCTATTTCCCATTTGTTGGATAATGATATCTTTCGTCCGATCAAATACTGGAAAATTAATAGTTATTATTATTATTATTATTATTAAAGAAGAAGAAGAGCGAGAAAATCAAACTCAATAATTTCGTTTTTTTTAATAAAAGTAGTTTTTTATTAACATGTTTTGCACATCATTATTAATTATTGAATTCGTTATTAATTATTATTTGATTTTTATATAATTTTTTTATTGTTTATTAATTAGTTTCATTTTATTATGATATTTTATTTATAGTGAATTATAAGAGTACATATTTATCTCAAATTCTATCAAATTGTCAATTTATCTATTATTAAAAGTCATATATAAAATAGATGTAGTAAATATTTTACGATTTTAGTAATAATAAATTATGTATAGTAAATTATAGTGATTAATTTATAAATTTTTTTTATTAAAATTTGATTGTTTATTACTTTGAACTTTATTGTTCATCATTATGAATTTGATTATTTATCATTTTGAACTTGATTATTTATTGTACGTTCATTACTTATAGGTTTAATGTTTATATTTTAATTATACATCATTTTGAACTTAATTATTCATCGTCTTGAACATAATTGTTCATTACTTATAACACATTTTTATTATTTTTTATTACTTATTAAGTTATTTAATTATTTTATTACTCATTAATTTAAGTTAATTAATTTAATAAATAATAAAATAAATAAAATAAAATAATTTGAATAATGGATTGTCAATACTATTCACTAATAATTAAATTATTAGATTACAAAATTAATTCAATTAACTAATATAATTAAGTTTGTATGATTGCACATGATTATTAGATATTGAATTCATCATTAATCATCATTTGATTTTTACATAATTTTTTCATTTTTTGTTTCATCTTATTATAATATTTTATTCATAATGAATTATAAAAATGTATGTTTATCTCAAATTTTATAAAATTACTAATTTATTTATTATTAAAAATCATATAGAATATAGAGACAATAAATACTGTATAATTATTTTATCTGTTGCCCCTATTCCCAATCACCATGTGATTTTTAATAATTGAGGTCATTATTATTAAATAAATAATAATAATAATAATTTTGTTTTGTAAATTAATTTTAGTTATTTGTAATTATCATATAATTAAATCACATTTAATTTCAATATTAATATTTAATTATATTTGATTCTTATATCATACTATATATAAAAAAACTATGTCATATTATCTGGTCCATTAATTATCTTATCTATTATATTTTTTTTACTGTACTTTAGTTTTTAATAATTATTAATACTATTCACTAATAAATTAAATTATTAAATGGAAAAATTAAACCTATTACCTAATACAATTATGTTGGTTATGTTGTATATAATTATTAGATATTGGACTCGTATTATAATTCATATGAATATTACTAATTTGTCTATTATTAAAAATTATATATAAAATAAAAGTAGTAAGTATTTTATGGTCATTTTGTCTATCCTCAAATTACAAATTTTTTAATTATTAAGAGTTATACATGAAATAGATGTAGTAAGTATTTTACGGTTATTTTGTTTGTCTCTTTATTTCCAATCATCTGATTTTTAATAATTAGACACATTATTATTAAATAAATAATAATAATAATTTTATCCAACAAATTAATTTTACTTACTTTTATTTATATATTAATTATTATTAATTATATTTTATTCTTATAATTTACATAAAAGTAAATTATATTATACTATGCAAATAAATTTTAAAAACTTAACTCATTTTATATATGATTAAAATAAATTAATTATTAAACTATATAAAAATTATTACGAAATTATAATTTCTTAAATAACTTAGAAGAATTGTATTCAATGTTTTGAAATTTATATTATATTTTACATGCATGGTTATAATTTAGTTTACTATTATTGTTATATTTTAAATAAAAATATGCTATTGTTATTTTATTTACTGTGCTTTCATAATATTTTTTTATTAAATTAATTTTTCATTCTTTTTAAATTTATATGTCTCATATATTTCCACTTTTATATATAGTATGATGATATGATATTATGATTTTTTATTAATGTGTCTTGTACGTAATTATTAGATATTGAATTCGTATTATAACTCATATGAAAATTACTAATTTGTTTATTATTAAGAATCATATATAAAATAGAGGTAGTATATATCTATTTTACGATCATTTTATATGTCTTTCTATTCCTAATCACTAATAATAATAATAATAATAATAATAATAATAATAATAATAATAATAATAATAATAATAATAATCATCATCATCATCATCATCTTATCTAACAAATTAATTTTAATTATTATGTAATTAGGTCATATTTAATTTAAATATTAATGTTTGTTAATTATATTTAATTCTTATATTTTAATAATAAAGAAAACTATATTTTACTAAGGATGTAAATTTTAAAAACTTAACTTGTTATATATATGATTAAGAAAAATTAATTATTGAATTATATTTCTAATATATTTTTTTATTCCAATATTGCAAAACTTCTCCTTTAAGTGTTCTCCTACTTAATTATAGATATGAATAAAGGCGGAGTCAAGATAAAATATAAGGAGGGGCCAATAATAATAATAATAATAATAAAAGTTAGATATATTATATAACTCTAAATATATTAAATATTTCTTTTTCAATATTAGTTTTTTGGACATTATATTAAAAATTATACTTTTATTTATAATTATCACTTATTTGTAATTCATAAATTAAAAATAATAATATAAATTTTAAATAATAATATTCACGAAAGTTAAAAAAATGTTAGACGTTAAATTAAAAATTAAATTAAATATTGAAGTTTTATTTATAATTATCACTTATTTATAATTAAGAATAATAATATTAATTTTCATTAATAATATTCATGGAATGTAAAAAAAATAATAATAATTTTGGATACTAATAATTTTTTATTAATTTATTTTTTTAATATTAGTTATATAATTTTTTTATTTAGTTCTAATAAATTATTAATATTATTTACTAATAAATTTAATTAATAAATAATAAAAATATTCCAATTAAATAATATAAGTTCCAACTTCTACTTATATATATATATATATATATAGTATGATTGATTATTAATTTGTTGGCCTTCAGGTAAATTGCAATGCATTGCATGAAAAATCAATTACAACCATTAATAAATCATACCCTGGATTATATATATTGAAAAATAATATATTATTAATTTAAAGAAGTGTTCAACTCTAATATATAATAAATGAACTGACATCACTACTCTCTACACGTACACGTGTAGGCTCAATTATTAATCTATTTTATCATCCAATTAACAAATGACAATGCTCCTACATATTAAAACATCATTTGATTTGGGTTTATTAACTTCTAACAACTAACTATCTCCATCTTTAATTTGTACGACATGCCAAGTGTACCAATACAAATTTCATTTTGAAAGTTACATTTTCTTTGAAAAAAGGGCATTTAGCAGTGACGGAGGCACCTTAATGGCAAGAGGACATTGGGTCCTTAAAATTTTTGAAATTTTCTAGTTTTGTATATATTTTTCTATTACTTTCACTGTATTTTTTTTTTTTTGTTAAATTTTAAATATTGTCTCTACTTTTTTTTTTTTCATTAAATCCTTATATAAAGATCAATATTTAAGAATTTTTAAATAAATTTTTTATATTTATATTTTATTAAATATTTTTTTATAGATTTATCTATTAACGGTTACGTTAATAATTAGAAGCAGAGATTTGTTGTTTTGTATAAAATAAGAGAGTAAAAATTATTTATTTCAATTTTTTTAATTTCATGACTATATAATTATTTTTTATGTTAAATTATAATTGATAATTTGGTTGTAAATTTTGGGATTTAATTTTTAAATTATGCAAATTCAAATTAAATTTGGATAAGGAAAAATATTTCTAATTGTAATAATATTTCTATTCTTAATTGAAAAGTCTAAAGTACCAATAAGTATATACAAGTTCAAAGCTTTAAGGTATGGAGCGAGGAAGCAAATATAAATGCGATTTGAAAACTTGCAAATTTGAATTTTTTGCTTGAAACATTCAAAGGCTTCATGGAAATACCTTCGTGAGCTTTAGGTAATTTTCTCTAGGGTTCTAAAAATATAAAAATTATTTTTTTAGCTTATGTAAGAGAAAAAATATAATAAATAATTGTGGATTTGTATTTAATTAACACAAGATATAATTTTATTGTATTATAATTTTATATTTTTTTTCATATAGTAAAAAATTGAATACTCTTTATGGACGTATGTAATCAAAAGCCGAACTGCATAGATTTTATGCTATTTTTTTTAGCTTAGATTTTTTATTTTACGTGCATACTAATTATTTTTTCAAACAAAATTCATACGTAATTATTATCTTAAACTACTCCAGTTAGGGAGTAGAATAGATGAATATTATTTTATTTTTAATACTTTTATCAGGGGCGGAGGTAAAGCATATCCAACTTTCCTTTTTTCTAAAATTTTCCAAGTAAAATTTAAGATTTACTCCTACAGCCTCCCTCTTCGTTTTGTTCTCGGTATTACTAATGGTCTGGAAAGAATTATAGAATCTGTAAAAAGTTTAAGTGTATATCACAACAAATTTTATTTTTTTCTATATTGGTAATTCATAAAATTAATAGTTATCAAATACATAACAAATAATATATTTTTACATATATAAAATTTATGTACTATGTACTCATTTTTTTTCTTATTGCACTTTTTTTGTATTTTTATATTTAAATTTATACAATATAGTTTTCTTTTGCTATTGGTTCTCTTATTTGACAATTCATTGAAATACATTTATTTTTATATATATGAAATTTATACATTTTGCACCATATTTTTGCACTCTACACTTACTTTTTCTCTTCGTACTTGCACTTTTTTCCACTGTATTTTTACATTTGAACTTATATAATATAATCATCTTTTACTATTGGCTATTCATTGAAATACATTTATTTTTACATTTATAAAATTTATATAGTATGCACCATTTTTCTGCACTATATACTTATTTTTTATTTCTTATGGCACATTTTTTACTGCATTTTTATATTTAAACTTATATAATATGGTCTTATTTTACTATGCCTTTCTCATTTAACTACTCATTAAAATGCATTTATTTTTGTATATATAAAATTTATGCAATTTGCATTATTTTTTTTTTGTACTCTACACTTTTTTTTTCTTTCTTATTGCACTTTTTTCAACTGCATTTTTATATTTGAACTTATATAATTAATATGATTTTCCTTTATTATTGGTTCTCTCATATGGCCGCTCATTAAAATGCATTTATTTTTTTATATACGAAATTTATGCACTTTGCAATATTTTTCTGCACTCCACACTTATTTTTTCTTCCTTATTGTACTTTTTTTACTGTATTTTTATATTTGAAATTATAATACAAGTTTTTCATTAACTTGTCTTACATGTGATTATTAGATATTGAATTCGTCATTAATCATCATTTAATTTTTACGTAATTTTTTTATTAATTTGTTTCGCCTTATTATGATATTTTATTCATAGTGAATTATAGAAATGCATATTTATTTCAAATTTAATCAAATTACTAATTTATCTATTATTAAAAGTTATATATAAAATAAAGATAGTAATAATAAATTATGTATGGTTAATTGTGGTGATGAATTTATATGTTTATTGATTAGAATTTAATTGTTTATCGTTATAAACTTGATTGTTCATCACATATTCATCGTTTATATGTTTAATATTTATATTTTGATTATACATCATTTAAAACTTGATTGTTCACCATCTTGAATATGATTGTTCACCATTTTGAACTTGATTGTTCATTGCATGTTCATTACAATAATACATTTTTTTTATTACATATTAAGTTATTTAATTATTTTATTACTTATTAATATTTAAGTTAATTAATTTAATAAGTAATAAAAGTAATAAAGTAAAATAATTTAATAGAAAAATACTTAAAATAATATAAATATTTTATAAAATAATATAAACATTATATAAAATAATAAAAAATAAATCAAATTAAAATAATATTAATATTAAAATAAATAAAATAATATAATCCACAAATATATCAGAACTAATATTTTTCATCCATAACAATAAATAACAAATAATTAAAAAGCTCAATAATACTAAATAATTAAGTTCATTAATTTAATAAATAATAAAAATTAATAAAATAAAATAATTTAAACATTTAATATTGTAATAGAAAAATATTTAAAAAAATATAAATATTATATAAAATAAAATAAAAAATAATTCAAATTAAAATAATATTATATAGAGACGGTTGTTAATTATATTTTATTATTATATCATACTATATGTAAAAAAATCACACCTAATTATCTGCTTCATTAATTATTTTGCCCATTATGGTTGTTAATTTATTTATATATACAAATTACCTTGTCCATTATATTTTTTTACAGTTTTTTCCTAATATTTTTTATTAAATTATTTTTTCTTATTTTTTAATATTAATTTTCTGTTTTTTATATATAAAATATAGTTACTTAGTTTTAATAGAATTAGATTTTCTAATTAATGGATTATTAATATTATTCACTAATAAATTAATTAAATAACAAAATTAATATAATTAACTAATACAATTATATTGACTTTTTGGTAAATTTGCATGTCTCTCATATTTCCACTTTTATATATAATATGATGATTCTCTTTTACTATTGGTTTTCTCATTTGATTACTCATTAAAATACATTTTGGTTTATCATATAATAATTTTAAATGCTTGAATATTTAGTTAAAATTGTTTTTTATAATGTTTTTTATATGTTGAAGAATTGACATTGAAGATGTATTTAGCATTATAAAATATATCTAACTTTTATTATTACTATATATAATAAACATTTGATCCATTAATTATATCTCTTGCCCATTATAATTGTTAATTTATTTACTATATACAAATTATCTTGTCCATTATATTTTTTTTACTGTATCTTCCTAATATTTTCTTATTAAATTATATTTTTCTTTCTTTTTAATATTAGTTATCTATTTTTTTATATATAAAATATAGTTATCTAGTCCTAATAGAATTAAACTTTTAATTAATGAATTATTAGTACAATTCACAAATAAATTAATTAATTATTAAATGACAAAATTAACTTAATTAACTAATATACTTAAATTGATTTTTTTGGTAAATTTACATGTCTCCCTCTATTTTCACTTTTATATATAGTATGATGGTTCTCTTTTACTATTGATTTTTTCATTTGGCTACTCAATAATAGTTTTAAATGCTTGAATATTTAGTTAAATTCATTTTCTATAATATTTTTTTATATGGTGAAGGAATAACATTGAAAGTGTTTTTAGAATTATATAATATATTTAATTTTTATTATTACTATATATAATAAATATTTAATTATTTACACTTTAATTATTTTTGCCCCTCTATCTATAATCTAGGCTCCGCCCCTACTTTTATTGTTGGACCCCCCCTAAATACAATTTCTAGTTCCTTTGCTGGCATTTAGCAATGGGGTATTATAATTTTTTTTATATGTCAATCATCCAATATTTTACAATCTAGTGACAATATAATAATTTAGATTTTTTTATCTTAATTATCCAATATTTTTACAATTCAATGATAATATATTAATTTGGATTCACCACCGGAAAGTTACTATTAAAAGGATAAATTGTTTACTTTCAAATTTTAAAATTACTATATATCCTAAATTTGAATTGAAAATTTTTAATTAATGAATAAAATATGTCGCGCCTTTGGGACTGAAGCTTAAAACTAGCTACATATGTGATTAGGTACCCAATCATTCCATCTCACCCCTTAAAAGTGATAATATAGTATGATTTTAATGCATGAAAAAATTTTTCGATATTGATATTGTTATGAGTGGTGCGAATATTTTAGTATATTTATTACTTTTTATATATTAAATAATGTACTACAATAGACACATGCATATTTTACATTTATAATAAATAAAATATTTAAGTTATTGTTTAAAGTATGAATATAGTAGTTATATATACTATAAAATATACAACCATTTGATTATCCACATAAAATTTATTATCAAGTTGTTGATAATAATGAGATAAATATTTCTAGTAAAAGATAATTTTAAAAATATTCATAAGAGGAAAAAGGGATAATGAATTGAATATTTATTGAGCCTCTAGGTTATCACATAGTTTATTATGTGAAGAAATCTTATTCTATATGATACTTAAAAAAACCAGTGGATTCTTAAAGATTTAATGATATTGAACAGTGACGTCTAATAATAACTGTACAGGTAGTGCTCTATATCAACAGTTATTATCTTTATCATAGTATATGAGTATTTTATGATTCGAAATTCTTTGACTTGAAGTGTCAAGACTGTCTTTTCATATGTGGATATAGATATGCTCTTCCCTTGTATTGAGCTATCTGTGCTTGGTAATCTGGCTCGTAGTCACCACAGTTAGTCATGTGGTGAGACATGAGATTACTAGTCGTAGGACTTATTATCATGTAGCACTAGGGTAAAATCCTGATGAAGTTAATATTTTGGTTTTAATAAAATATATTTATGGCTAGGAGAAATATAACGTTTTCAATGTATTATCGATACTATTAATTAGATTAATAATAATAAGTCTTATTTTAATCAAAACGAAATTTACCACTCATTAGTATATTGACCAATAGGATTTGCATACTGTGACTATAATTAATATCAGGATCATAACGAAATGACTTAATATTATGATTTATAAGTCAAATTAATATTCGAGATTTTATCGGTAATTAAAAGGAAAATTCTGAAAAAATATTAAATGTGTTCGAATATAAGAGAAATTCGGAAATTGTGTCCAATATAATATTAAAGAATTAATATCATATTTCTATTTTGATAAAATTATTAATCTTATAAATCACATTCAAATTAAATTATTTATCTAGTCCATATTTATAAATGTAAAGATTAATTTAATTGAAAATTAAATTAGAAATTATCATTTATACTTCTTGAATTAAAATTAATTTTAACTATTTTTTCTATATATAATTTTAATTAAAATATTAATTAAAATTATCATAAATTAATTAAATTATTAATTAAATTAATCATATTAATATATTAAAATAATTATTATAGATAATAAAAAAAAATTGATTTTATAATTAACGTAGTGGTTAGAAAATGAGGAATATCATCATTGCATAATTAAAAAAAATTAAAAAAAAAAGTAAAAGTCAACAACTACCCGGCCAACCTTTCTTTAACTCTGCCAAATTTTTTGGAAGTGTTGCTTTTTTCTTTTGGCTCAGAATATAGTATCATCTTCTTCTTCTTATTCCTCTTATGCGGTTCCAAAATTCTTTCAATTGGTTTGGCTTTCTCTCCAGCAAACTTTGAAAGAAAAACACTGAAGTTAGCTTCTAAAGTGTTCATACTTTATAAATTTGTAAAAAATGAGATATTTTGTGATTATACATTTGAACTAATAAATGAGTTTCATTAAAAATAATTAAAATTTTTGGTCTTTTTACTTTGTTTGTATATTTAGTGAACTCGGTTATTAAAAATTTCTCTTAATCCTTTTATTTTCCATTTTGTTTTAAAATTATGAGATGGTTTCGACAAATGAATATTATCTATAAATGTTACAAAATATATTTTGTAAAAGTTATAAATAAATGCTCAAAGTCAATATAGAAAATATATTTGGATGTTATGTAATATTTGATTGTATATTTCGGTTAAATTACAAAATTTTTGAAATATATAATTTTGACTGAATTCTGTAATTCCACTTAATTCAAAAATCGCTTCTGCTTCCGATAAATATAACATAATTATCAATAAGAATTAGTTTATTAAATTTAAAACCATCTCTAAGTTGAAATTAAAAATGGTGGGAATATTCTCGTCATAAAATTCTTTTGATAACGATACATTTGATTTAGAAGTTAGAACACATGGTGGAATTGGAAAGGCAAAAATGGATTTCGATGAAAGGTTGAATTTTATTTCGAAATTTTGCAAGTCCTTTTTGAACCTAATTTGAATTTTTTTTTCATTATGCTTATACCCTCAATATCCATTTTGAAGTCCGAAATCTCTTGAATTTCCTAATTAATATGGTCAAGTTATTCCATATGCACTTTTTTATTTACAAATAAAACATAATTTAATTTTTTAACAATCTACGAAGTATTGAATATAAATAATTTTGGTAACTGCAAATCCTTCGGAGTGGCAATAATGAACACGATATGACCCAACATGATATTTGTGGGTTACAATTGGGATTTATCATATTTGTGTTACAATTATATTATCCCCATAAAAACACAAAAATTATTGTGTATTGTTTGGATTCACCTGCTAACAAAAAAAATATACATTTAACCTGTTAATAATTCGTGTTGTGTCATATTGATACATTTAATTCAATATGTTATAACTCATATACACATTATTTAGATTGTATTATATTAATTTAATTCAATTTATAGGTTAATCGTATTAAATATATCATGTCGTGTTGAATTATTACGTTTAATTCGGCACATTATAACCCAAATACACATTGACTAAATTATATTATACTAACTTTATTGGTTTATCATTTGCCACTTCAACAAACCCGGATAATTTGTTTTTGATTTGTTTTTGGTATGTATTTCAAATTTAGACTTCGAATTTAAAATCTCTAATTAAGAAAGAAAAGATTCATAATATTTTATTTATGGTTACTGAACTTCATTTTCGTTTCACTAAAATCACTTTAAATAAATTTTTGGTGACATGTTAAATTTCTAGTAACACATCAAATGCCACATTAATTGCCACATCAAATTTTTAAATACCCATATATGAAATTAATAGTATGTAACTTTAATGAAATAAAAACAAAATTGAATGATTTTTTTTTTAAAATTTTTTTTGTAATTTTATAACAATAAAAAAAAAAAATCAGTAAATGAAATTAACCTAAAAAAAAGTTATTGATAACTACTTTGTGAACTTTTATCTTATTGATAACAGGAACTTGCGCAAGTAGTTAGGTGTCCACGGGTTGAAATCTGCTGGTTCCAAACCATTTATTGAACTGGTCTTGAATAGTCCAAGGGATTTTTAGAGCTGGTTCTGAACCGGTGGTTGAGCTAGTTGTATATATATATATATATAAAAGAAAATTTAACTAATAAACACAAACTACAAAAAGGCTTATATTATATAGGCTTTTGCCACATGAATGAAATTAAAGCCACTTAAAATCTGACTTCATAATTAATGCGACACTTGATTTTTTGCATAAATTCTAGGAAAATGGACACAATAGCACTCTAATTTAACATTTTTACATCACAAAATTTTTTTTACTAAAATTAATTTTTGAGTGAATACATACATCAATTATACATCCAATAACATTTAATGCCATATCAATACAGAATTTTTTATTTTCTTTATTTTTCTCTTTCTCTAATTTTACTCATTAGTATCATTCTCTCCCTATTTTTTTTATAAGATACTCTCTTTCATTCTTTATTTTTCATTTTCACTCGTCAATCAATCATTATTCACTCTCTTTAAATTCTCTTTCTTTCTTTCATAAGTTACACTATCTCTATTTTTTTTATCAGTCATTGAAATTTGTATTTGTATATTTTAATCAAAGTAAAAATCCACCATCAATCATTAATAAAAATCG
Organism: Balakata baccata; assembly: GCA_949630135.1. NCBI lineage: Eukaryota > Viridiplantae > Streptophyta > Magnoliopsida > Malpighiales > Euphorbiaceae > Balakata > Balakata baccata. The sequence continues at coordinate 31,570 of CATIWF010028260.1, forward strand.
CTTTAACATTAAAAAATATCGATCTAACTAGAAATCATGAATAATACACAAACTAAATCTAATCAAAATAAAAGTCATACATATAAAGTATATTCAATTTATATTTATATTTATACTATATATTTTATATATCTATTTTATTTAAAATTATAAATATATTTAATTCTAAATTATTAAATTATAGCTAAAAATATATAAAAAATATATTTAGTATAAGTGAGTTATATATATATATATATATATATATATATATATATCAGTTATAAAAAATAAAATATATGTAAAATATATTTTATATATATGTAAGAAATAAATTATATCGGCGAAAGATATGAATAAGATACAGTAAAATATTACATTATTTTTTATATGTAACATATATGTAACGTATATTTAATATATATATATAAGTATTATATACTTGTTATATATTTTTTATTGTACAATTGATAATTATGACATACTAAAAAAATAGAATGAGATTACGTAATTTGAAAATTTGTATTTCCATTTTTTATGTGAATCTTGATAGAAATGGGTTTAAAAAACCGTTAACAATATATATATTACATTTGATAAAAAGAAGATATATATTACATATATTTTATTCATAATTTTTAAATGTACAATTAAAGTATATTTAAATTTGAATATATGATATAGTGTATATATACATAAATTATATGTACATATACAAGAAGTATATTCAAATTAGAATATAAGATACAATATATATATATATATATATATATAGTGCATATACATAAAATATATTAGATATATGATACAATATATATATATATATATATATATGCATAAAATATATTAAAAAGATGAAAAGGATAAAAACACTGCAAATGAGACAGCACAGACGAAAGAGATGGCAGCAACGATAAGAATGAATGAAAAGATAGAGAGAATATAAACTTAGGCTTGAAAAATAATAAAAAACCTAAAATTTAGGAGAAAAAATAGGATATAAAATTTTTTTAATTTAATGAAAGAGTTTAAAAGTTCAAAATTTAAAAGGAATATTAAAAAGTCTTTTATGAAAATAATGGAGTGTGACATGTAATTTCCTCTAAATTCCATGACCATTAACTCGTTTCTTTTTCTGAACAAAGTCCAATTTGGGAGACTAGAGTAACCCATTATGGATAGAACTCGAGTATGACCTATATTCATTAAGTACTTTGCCAACATTAACGGTTGTAGGAGAAAATCAATCACAGATCCAACCCTATCAAAGAAAATCTGGATGTCAAAATTACCATGAATCGTATTTTTAGAGAAATGAGACAATAGATTCAAAATTTTGGATAAATGATGTGTTATACCGGTTGTTGGGATTCCACATCGTTGGGGGTAAAAAAATATATAATGGTTTAGATAATTTTCCATCTTTAAATTAATTTTTGGAAATAGTTAGGTTTAAGTCTATTATCTATTGAATTTTACAGTTATCAAGTCAGATTTTCGGTTGTTTTTTCATAAAATTTGACTGTTTTTCATAAAATTTGACGGACGTTAAAGAAAATAAAATTTTGTTATTTTTTAGGAATGAAAAATAGTTTAATGATTTTGTGGCAAATGAAGTAAAGTTCGGTGATCGTTTGGTGAAATTAATCCAAATTTTTTTCAGTTGGATTTGTCACGTGGCGGGTGGTGTGACAATTTTTTAAAGTTAATGTCGTGTCATTTATGTGGACGATAATATGATAAATTCAGTAATATATCAGTTGCCACCTTAGGTTTCTAATTACATATGAAATGAAAATAATGTTTAGTAATTTTTTTTAAAAAATAATTATTATTTTATAGTAAATAATATAAAATTTAGTAACAGTGTATAAAATTAATCCGTCCGAATTGCGAAAATTTCCTTTCTGACTATATATATATATATCGTGGCTTGCATCGTACATAAAATAGTACGACGATGCAGCAAGAATGAGTAACATAAATTTCTTAAATTTGTTTCGCCTAGCAAGACATTGTACATGTGGGTTTTCCAATCCAAACCAACACGTGTATTGCACCATTGTTTTATTTCTACATCTTCATGATTGTAAACAGAAGCTTATATTCTCCACTCGTTATTCATATGTTATATTTTTTTCAACGTCCATTCATATTATTTTCATGCTTAATTCAAATTGCGTACTTCAATTGTAACTTTTTCTTTTAATTAAATTTCTACACTTTTTATTTAATTTTATTGAGTCTCTCATTATTTTTATTTGGCTTAATGGAAATACACCATTAAACTTGTATTAAAACATTATTTGTATTAGAAATGTATTTGAGTCAAGTTGAGTTGAAACAGTGTCCAGCTCGAATTCAACTCGTTTAAAAAATTTAAATTCGAATTTGATTGAACTTTTTTTTAGTTGTTGGACATTCAATTCAAAAAATATTTAAACTATTCGAACTCCATTCGATAAAACTCGAATCAACTAAAACATTTAATTAATAATGTACTTAGCTCGGCTCAAATTAAATCGAATCAATTAAACTATAATATATTTAAATACTAAGAGTATAAAAGTAATTTAATAAATAAAAAATTAAATATTTGGTCAAATTTGCAACCTTATGTATTGGGTATTATAATACTATAAACGAGAAAGGAAAAAAAAAAAAAAAATCAGATTTTGATATGTGATTTAGAATATGATAGACTAAATCTTCACTTCTAAGTAATTGGAATATGCCAAAGATGAAGAGTACTAAATTCCTCGACATTTTCAATTGAATTAATATAATGGTATCATTTGCTTAATCATTGTTCAAAATATTGTTAAATATCCGTAAATTATTGATGAAATACTTTATTAATATTTTTTAAATAATTTAAAATGCCAAATAATGTATTTTATACCGGAGATTACCCTTAGATCAATTCACTTTTTTTTAATGATTTAAAGTATTTAATGATTTGTAATTTTCTTCTGATTGAAAAAGAAAAAAGCAAGCTTAATTCCACAGCTTGTTTCCCCTTACAAACTTTTTAGCAAGGAATAAATGAATTTAATAAATTTTTCTTCTTTGAAAGTAAGGAACTTCATTAAAGACGAGGAAAAGAAACATTAGCAAGCATGAATTCAACAGCTATAGAGGGAACATCCTCAACCAGCAGCTGGGAATCAGAAAGACTCAAAGCTCATTGTGTTAGAGAAATAAAAGTAATTATCTTTAGCACTATATGTACACTTTTTATTGATATGAATAAATGCATTTTCATTTATTAAAGTTCATTTATAATGTAAATTGATTGGATCTTAAATTAATTAATGAAATCAATGATATAAATATAACATAAAAGAAATTATAATGAGATCATGATAGTGAGATTCATATTACGTGTAATTATATTTATATATAAATCATCCATAACTATAGGATCAATGGGATGAGACATCGTTGATCCGGACATATTAACACTTATTTTACTCATTGATTGGATCAAGTAGTAGTTATCATAAACTATAAGCATGTGATATATAGAGTTAACATGTAGATGCTTGTTATAGTAGACAAGTACATCAGAGACCCGCTATGAAGTTATCATAAGGGTATTCTAAACATATATTAATGATAATTTCATCATAGTAATGATGCAAATATCCTTTGAATTTAGGTGTTCAAAGTTATCTTGGATATTGATTCTATATTTTGACTCTATTCCTTGTTGCCTCTAAGAGAAGTCGCTCATAAGGTGGTAACTGAGTATAATTTGAGATATTCGAAGATAGTTGGATAGCCAATAGAGAATTCACCGCTCTTGTTAGAAGGAGAGTATATCCACGGCCACTTGTTGAGATCATTACTCAGGAAACTTTGGTCAAAGTAGAATTGTCTCGAAGAAGGTCTTCAGAGACATATTTTTATGAGTAATGAGTCTTGGTGACAAGTACTAATATCATTTGGACTATATGTGATATAATCGGTCTAGTGGGAGCTGATACCTTGACCATACTCTGAACCGAGTAGGGTATAGTGAGGGTGAAATGATGAATTGCACATATATTATCTATGGAAAGATTCATGGTCAAATCACCGACTTTTCAGTTAATTGGGGGTCATTATGTATTGCTAGACATTGAGGGTACACAGAGGAAGTAAAATGGGCCACTGGATTATATCCAAATGGAGGGAGAAAATTTTGGTCCAAACAATTTCCCAGTCGGGAATGACGAAGGTTCCAGTTGGAATTTGCTATCGGACCATAATTGCACTTGTTTCCGATCGGGACATGAGATGTCACGACCAGAAATTATCCAATTTAGGCATTTCCAGACTGGGACAGGTGTGTCTCGATAGGGACCGACGTTAGAATAGAAAATCTAATCTAATTAAGATTCTTTAAGCGAGGGTTCCGAACCCTAATTGCTAAAGGACTATAAATAGTCCATTTTCTAATATTAAGAGAGAGTTGCTAATAAAAGAACAAAAGGATTTTCGTTCTTCCTTCTTCTCCTTTGCATCATCTCTTGTTAGCACAAGAGATTGTGCAAAACCCATAGCCTAAAGATTTTCCACTTCGTATCCTTTGCGTAGACTATCATTAGAGGTGATCCTAGGAAGGATTACTGTGGTTTGCAATAATCCGGTAAGGCGAAACAAAGAACAGAAGTTTTGATAAAAGGTAATCTTCTTCAAACCTTGTATGGTTGGTTAATTGGTTAATGCTATATAGGTTGTTCCATTAATTTGGAATTACAAAAATTTTAAATTTCATTGCGTTTGTATATGTGATATGCTTGGTGTAATCCCAACACATTATGCCAAAGTATGCGTAACTACATTACAAAATCTCCTAATAAAAGAGAGAAATAAAATTAAAATAGCTACCCAATAAAGCAATGTCATTTAGTAACAACCACAGATAACTCCCTTTAGAACATGGTCCCTTTAGAACATGGGGAAGTTAGAGCATTAATCACTGTTTGGGCATCTGACTCAACTTCGATGTTGTTGAAGACATATTCCTCCCACGTAGACCAAAGCCCAAATAGAAGAGCCAAGGCTTCCGCAACTTCAGAATCAATTGTATTAGAGTGTTCCTTACCACCAGAATATAGGTGTAATGCCCACAAGTAGGGCTTAATAGTAACCAAGTATATGTGGCATAATAGGAGTATATGAGTTTGATTCAAGATGATACAATTGAATTATAAGATGAATCAATTGGTAAATTGATAATGTATCATAATTATTTCGAGGTTTATATGAGACATATAAGGGGTATATAGTTGGATTTGGGTATGAGGCTTTGAAAAGAGTTGAAATAATGGAGAAATATGAAAATATAAAGGGTTCACACCCATGATAAAAGTGTCACGACCGTGAACCTGCCTATGAGGTCTGGTATAAATGAGTTTTAACTTCGTTTTCTTCATTTTAAGCTGCCCCTAAAGATCTAAAAACCCTAGCCACACTTCTTATACTTTGAAATATCATCTTCCAGCTCCTTCTAAGGGTTTTTAAGGCCCAAAAATACAAGATCCATGATAAAAGGGCAAGATTTAGCAAGGATTTAGGAGATTTACCAAGGAAGATGAAGAAGATAAAGAGAGAGAGAGAGAAAGTTTGGAAGCTTAAGGGAGCTCAGATCTCCTACCAAATCAATAATGTTTTCTTCTTTCTTTGGGTAAAATATCATGTTTCCCTTCTCTTTTAACAAGCTTATGGTTGATTATGAATAAGAAATACCTTTGGAAGGTGGAATCGCCCACCAAGGAGGCTAAGCAAGCTCAAAGCTTGGATTTTGAGTTGGCTCCATAAGAGGTAAGTGTTGGAAACGATTTTGGATTGATAGGAGCTCTAGGTCTCGATTAAAAGTTGATATTTCAAAAATTTTTATTTTAACCGAGATATGCAACCATATTTTGCATGTTAACTTTGAGTATATATCAATAATTTTTACAAATAATATTTTGTAACTTTTATGTATAATATCCATTTACCAAGATCATTCTATAATTTTTAAAATAAAATGGAAAAATAACAGGTTAGAACAAATCTTTTAGAACTAAGTTCACTAAATATGCAAACTAAGCAAAAGACTAAAAACTTTAGTTGTATTTGATGAAACTCTTTTGCTAGTCCTAAATGTATGATCACCAAAATTCTCCTTTTTATGCTCTCTTCCTCTTACTTTTAAGAACTAGAGGAAATCTAATTTCTCTCTCTTTTTTTTTCTTTTTCTTTCTTTTTTTCTACTTGCCTTTTTCTTCTTTATCTTTTCTTGCTCCTTACCTCTTCTACACATTTTTCTTTCTCTCTTTTTTATCTCTATCTTTAAGTTTTGTTTTTATTCAATAAGATAAGCAAGAGGATTAATTGAAGGTAAGGTGGCAAATACATTGTAAGGCAAGGTGTATTATTTTATTGGCAAGAGTGGCAAAATGCATTAATAGCTTAATGTGTAATGTGATAAAATTTCATTAATATCACATTAATAGCTTAATACAAGGTGGCACATTAATGAAGAAGGTAGAAGAAGTAATGCCATATTAATCATGGTAATTACTTTAATATACCATTATGGTTATTTTAATTAACAACTTAATTAAATTATGATAACTTTAATTAAATTATATATGAAAAATAGTTTAAATTAATCAATATTTATTTTAACTCAAATAATATAGTAATTATTTCTAATTTAATTCTCAATTAAATTAATCACCATATCAGAAATATTGACTAGCCAAATAATTTAATTTGGGTGTGATTTATAATGTCAATAATTTTATCGGAATAAAAATATAATATTAACTCATTACTATTATATCGGACACCATTTCCGAATTTATAGTATACTTGGACACATTAAGTATCCTTCTGGAATTTTTCTTTTAATTATCAATAAAATATCAAATATTAGTTTGACCTCTAGATTATAATATTAAGTTATCTTGTTATGATCTTGATATTGATTAAAATCATAGCACGTCAAACCTTATTGGTCGATATACTAATGAGCGATAATTTGTGTTCTGATTAAAATAAGACTTATTATTATTAGTCTAACTAATAATATTGATCTCACATCGAATAAATCATATTTCTATTGGCCAAGAATATATTTTATTAGAACTAAAATATCAACTCTATTAAGATCTTGTCTTGGTTCTATAGGATAACGAGTTATACTATTAGTAATCACATGTCTCACTAGATGACTAACTGTGATGACTACGAGCTGAATTACTAAGTGTGAATAGCCCAGTATAAGATAAGAGGACATCTATAGCCACCCATAAAAGGACAATCTTGACATCTCAAATCAAAAGACTTCTAGTCATAAAAGACTCATATATTATGACCAAAATAATAACGATTGACGTTGAGCACCACCTGTGTAGTTATTATCAAACGTTACTGCTCAGTGCCTTTAACTCTTTAAGAACCCACTGGTTTATCCAGATATCATTATATCATGGAGAATGAAATTTTTTCTCAAAATAAACCATGTGATAACCTAAAAGCTCAATGAATGTCCAATTCATTGTCCTTTTCCGGTTATGAACATTTTTAAGATTAACTTTTACCAGAGATATTTATCTCGTTATTTCCAACAACTTGATAAATGTGAGTAAACGGGTAATATGGTAGGCTACTTAAAAACATAATGGTGCATTAAAGAAATGTAATGGCAAGCTAAGTAATGTTAGATAGCCATGAACAACACTAGTGAACCTAATGTAATAGTAATAAGGCTTGAAAAAGGTAGCAAAGACATATTTAGACATTTATGAGCAAGAATATACTTATAAATGGTTATTGAATAAAGCAAGACATATGAGATAAATCGTATATTTAAGACACAAAAATGATATAAATGAAGATTTGTAAGGCATATTAAATGATATGAGGTCACTATGACATAGTAATTTTGCTTTGATCACTGGGTTGAACTGTACTGGTATTGAATCTGTTATGGTTAAAAGGATAAGAGCAATAATTTATTAGAAAAGTATTTTGGTAGGAGTGATAGGGTGAGCAAAAAACTCTTGAGGAGTTTTTTATTTTTGGAAAGTGGCAAAATGATGAAGATGCTATAAAGATTGTTGTACTATATTTTTTAGAGGGGTTTTTGTTTGCTTCTCCATCATCGAAGTTGGTGCCGATTGAGCATTTTAACCTTGTGGATAGTGGTGCTTATGAGATGTACTTTTGGGGTAAAATTAATTATTTTGAGATGATTGGTTCGCTGAAGGGTAGGGTCCATAATAAAGAGAGGTCTGCATATAGAGTCTTTGGATTTCCATTAGCTTTATAAGTTTGGTTTTATGAATGTGTTGGGGCAGCTGAAGGTAAACTAACTGTACGTGTTGTGAATTCTATCCCACGTATTTTTAATTGGTCCTATTTTGGTGTTTCTATTCCTTTTCCAAAAGTATTGCAGAGTTCCTTTTTTTCAAAATAGTGATTCTATGGTAATTTTTTTCCTATTATTTTAATGCTTTACTTTTTCAGTTTAATATTTTTTGTTTCTTTGTAAATTTAGTATTTTTTTCTTTTTTTTAATTGTATTAAAATTTTATGTTTGGATTTATTCATTATAATGTAAGGTTTTTAAGTGATAAGTCAAATTTTATAAGGTTTACCCAAGGTTTACTTATTGTTTACCGAATATTTACCAGATGTTTATCTAAAGTTTGACAAAAGTTTACCAAATATTTACCTAAGCTACCTAAAGTTTACCCAAAATTTACCTATTTTTACATCAAAGGTTTAGCGATAGTACATTGTTGATTTATTTTATATATTGTTTTTCCTTTTTATTGTATCACATTTCTTACTTAGTTGTTTTTGTTGTGTTGTAGATAAATTTGAGGAGTATTATACCCACAGATGATGAGAAGAATGATTTAATGGTGTCTGAGTTTTTTTCAAAGGATGATGTAGCTATTCAAGAATCAACTCTTTCTTTTTATGATTTTGGGAAGAGTTGTAACACCCACCCATATATATATATATATATATATATATATATATATATATATATATATATATATATATATATATATATATATATATGCTACAGGCCTAGGAGGTTAAATCTAACCAAACAAAAAACTTTTTAACATATTACCATACTCCTTACTTCATTAGAACATGTATGCATATCGGGTTAGCAACATATATCTGTATATATCACCTCAATGTGATATTAGCCTATATGATCCTGTTAGATCACAATTATATACTGATATGGAGTGTATCAAGCCCTCAACTCATGCATCTTAACTACGTCAAGTTATACCGTTATTACATCATATTACATAATTTCAATTAATTGACCCGATAAATTTACAGCCCATCTAATTAATACTAAGATGAACACATGTTATGTATACGATCATCCATAATTTAGATTTACATGGCCTCCTCTGCATGGGCTTGGACTTCTCTACTGCCAACTGCTGCATCTATTATCAACTAGCTCTAAGACTTACGTGCATAGAAAGAACACGCTAAGCTACTCACAGCTTAGTAATACAAAAAAGTATATAATTTGTCAAGTATAATCATATAATTCAAGGTAAAATCGAATGTCAATTTATATATATATACAATCTAACTGTTGGCCACACTAACAGGCCCATTGCATAATATGTATATAGCATTATGCTAACTAAATTTTACATGAGATAGCATACATGTCATTTGTATAAATCAAACATCAGGAACATTGAGTCCTACAAGTCATGTATACTCATATGCATGTATTCATGTTTACTTATTTAGTTATGTATTCCATATCACGAAGTTCATTTAGTTCCTTATTTTGTTTACTGTTTGTATTAGTCACCAGATACGCATTGACCTCTCAAAGGCTTCAATGTATACCAATCACCATATAACACATATCAAGATGTAAATTATTGTAAGTATCCAAATGCATGTATCCATTGTCACATTAAATGTTCAAAGCAATCTCATCATGACATCATTTATTTGGATATGCTTTGTCCACTATGGGTAATAAGCATTTCATCCAGTAATTGAAAGAAACATGAACCCTCGGGATATAACATGTTTATCCTTAAAGGTCTTGCCCTCAGGGTATTCAAGCTTAAGGAATTTAGGGAGTTTCAATATTGGGTATTACATGTTGATCCTTAAAGCTTTTGCCCTTAGGGTATTCAAGCTTAAGGAATTTAGGGAGTTTCGGTACCGGTTATTACATGTTGATCCTTAAAGCTCTTGCCCTCAGGGTATTCAAGCTTAAGGAATTTAGGGAGTTTCAGTACCGTGTAACCTTAGAAGGCATATCAAACAATTCATATCTAGTTTTCGTGTTTATCAAAATACACATATTTTAACACAATGCACAAGTATCTTCCTATTATTTGATCAAGCACCAAACTCGTCTATAACCTGCAGTAACCACGTTTAAGGTTTTAAACTACCATATCATACACAATGGGCACAAGCCTCATATAATTCATATATTCATGCCTTCCATCATATATAATATACTTTTTTTTAGCATTTATAGTTCAAGCATAAGGGTCAATAAATTCAACATTTATGATTCAATCATTTATATGCTAATCACACATGAGAGTCATAAACATGCCAATATTGCAAAGGGTATTATTGTATACAAATTCCATAAGTTTTCTTAAAATGAGGGATTTACCTCTTTTAAGCCTTTCTTTCTAAGCACCTTACGTGCCTTCCTTGAACTTGAGTATCTACCATTTTGTCAATTCTCAATATAGGCATTTAGCCTAACATGCAAATAAATGGGCTCATGACCCCAAAATCATATATATATATATATATATCAATTAACCCTTTTATTTCCGTGTTACATATTTATTCACTACTATTTCATCTCTTGAGACTCAACTATTTCCACTTTTATCATTATTGGTTTATTATCCATCAATTATGCCAACCAATTAACTAAGAGTTTATTTATAAAAAATGAGTCTTATTTCCCTTTCACTCATCTTGGTTTCCATTTCTAAATTACTAATACCACATGGGTAAATTCGAGTTCTAAAGTTCACTTGTTCACTAACGTTATTTAATCGTACTTAGTCTTAGATTTCATTCCTTCATACATCATTCGTAGCCCGTAGGCATAATCAATGTACTACATTTTCTCACTTACACCTTAGTTACCAATCATTTCTAGTTAACATGCCATTATCGCATTTTAATACCATTAAGTAGTTGAAGAATGCCAATGTGATCTTACATCTTATGGAGCCACCTCAAAACTTAAGCTTTTTAACTTCCCTAGCTTTTTTTTGGGTGGTAATTTCACCTTTCAAGGCACCAATTGTACACAACCATAACCATGGGCCAACATACTTAGCTATTCAAAGCTATATAATGCTAAGTAAATATGAACCCAGCTCAAAACCTTTCAAGTTAGGTCTTTTCTTACTTAAATCACGTTAAAAAAATGTGTTACCTAACTTGTACTAGTTCAAAGAGAGTTTATCCCTTAAGAAAACTCAAGATTCCCCTACATCCATACCCATTTACAAATTGGTCTCTACCCATTTTGGGTAAACCATAACAAACCACTATGAATCAAGCAAAAGAGATAAGGATGTGTGTTTTCTTACCCTTAAAAGGTAGAAAATGAAGCTAACTTTGTTGGAAAACTTAGGTTCCCTTAAGCTCCAAGCTCTCACTCTCTAACTCTTTCTTCTCCCTTGGTAGAACTCCCATACCCATGCTCAAATCTTGATCTTTGATATTAGATCTTGTGTTTGGAGGCCTAAAACTCATCAAAACTCATGTAAGAGATGGAGTTTTAGAGGATTGAAGTGTTTCTAGGGTTTTCTCAAGTGGGGGCTAATATAAATAATTTTTATGACCGAAATAAGAGAGACTTAGGTATTTATATACTTGACATAGAGCATGGATCGTGCCCTAAAAATCTCATCTCGACACGGCACAGGTCGTGCACTTCTGTATGGGTCATGCATAGTATCTTCAGCCATATATCCTATATGGGTAGTGAACAGCGCTAAACCTGTATAAGTTGTGTACAACTTTGACTCATCTTTCTCTTTTGTTTTCCATGCCACTTTTTTTTTAACATCCCAAATGATCATTTACTTTCATGCCTGTTTTGTGGGCATTACAAGAGTGGTGAGACAAATGCTGCTAGTTCTTCTCATTATTCTGATGAGAAGATGTATAAGATGTTGAAAGTTGTTTGTCATAGGCATATTAGGATTGAGAAGTAGATAGATTCTCTCAAATCATTTATTTAGGAGATGGTGGATGAGATTTTTGGACGGTTCAAATCTTTAGAGGCAAAGGTTGATGCTTTTTTTTTTTTAGATAAGAAGGAAATTGATAGAGTTGAAGATATAGAATAGAGAAATGAGAAAAGTTTTTCAGATTATGAATTTGTTAGTGAAGAATATGATACTGAAAAATGTGAAAAGGATAATGATGGTAATGATAGAGGTAATGATGGACGTAATGATGATGGCAATGATGGAGATAAAGATGGAGGTAATGGTCATGGTAATGATAGAGGTAATGATGGTGGAAATGGTGGTGCTGGTGTTGGTGGTAAGCAAGATGTTGGTGATGTTGCTGTTGATGCTAATGTTGTTGGTGATGATGTTCGCGGTAAGGAAGATATTAGTGGTGTTAAAGATGATATAGATAAAGTAGGTGGTGTAAACAATAAAGTAGATATTTTAGATAATATAGATAGTGAAAGACATATAGATGATATAGTTCGCTCTTTTGCTGTTTCTATTGATTTGGATGAGGATCCAAGTAATCCATTTTGTATTGTATCTATTTCTAGGAAAAATGAAGGTGATACTATTATTGGAGTTGCTGAAGGTCTTATGGCTATTTCTCAACTAACTATAAGCTATGGATCTTTTTTTTAGTTTTGTTATTGATTTATTTTGTTTTTAGTGATTAATGATTGATTTCTGATTGTTAAACATTATTCAAAGTTTTCTTTCTATATATTTATTAGTTATTGTCCATATGTTTATTGGTTAATTTAATATTTTTGTAAGATGTAAATTTTTGAAAATATTAAAGATTCAGGTGATTTAGTGAAGGTGTTTTGGCTCAAATTGATAAGATTGAAAGAGTAAATTTTATTTTTATATTTTTCACTATTTTTGTTTTGAAAATTTAGTTAGATTGTATGCATTTTTTTCTTTGTATAGTCAAGATTTACCATATGTTTATTATAAATTTACTTAAATTATAGTTAATTATTCAAAGGTTTACCTAAGGTTAACCCAAAGTTTACCTAAAGTTTACCAAATGTGTATTGAAGGTTTAGCAAAGGCTTACTAATGGTTTACCATAGGTTTACTAAAGGTTTACCATAAGTCTACCAAAGGTTTACCATAGGTTTATGTAAGGTTTACTTAAGGTTAAAGTTTACCGAATGTTTACCTAGTTTATGTTTTTGTAATGTAAATTTATATTATATTTATTGTTTGCTGAGCTTGCATTTTTATTCATTTTTTATTTTTCAGAATGCTGGAGAAGATTTAACTGAAGGTTTAGATTCCTTCTTTAATGATATTCTTTTTGAAAAGATTGATTCAATTGTGAAGGACCATGTTGAATATGTTAAACCAACGGGTAATTTTTTCTTCCCTTGTTTATTTTTATGTTATTATTTTGTGTATATTATACTGTGTACAAATGTGTACAAATATTTTATAACATGCAGATCACGTTCATGTTATCCATGTTGCTGAACCATCTTTTACTTTATTGACATCCACTCTTGATAGCCAAGCTAAAAAGAAAGATTCAGAAGCTGTAGAATCTGCTGTTACTGATGTTGTTACTCCTCTAGTTGAAAATCTAGTTGAAAAAGAAGTTATAGCAAGTGATGCAATGCAACAGAAAGGGCTAGGAGTTGATAATGTTTTCAAGAGGAAAACTAAACCGGGTGCTCACTTGAAGTCTTCTTTTATTAGCAAATTTGGTTCTGCAGCAGAGGCTTTTGGTATTGAATCAATAGAAGAGTTGAAACCATCATATCCTTTTAATGATCTTCTTCATGAAGGGCCAGCTTATATTGATTATTGATTGTTTCTTGACTAGATTATGAAAGGTCAATTAAAGAGAAAAAGGTAAAGTTGTTTATTTTTATTATCTAATATTTATTTATGCTCTTTTTTTTATTTTTGTATTTTGCTGATATTTTTATTTTACTTTTTGTAGTGTTAATAAAGTGTATAGATATGGTGAAAGCAAAATTCAGCTTGGAATGGATTTTGTGGTTTATATTGCCTCTGATAAGATATGGTTTTATTGGTTATGCACATTGAACTATTATTTGCATGACACTGTAAGTTTTTATTCATAGCTTATCTTTTATTTTATTGTTTACTTTGTGGGTGAAAGTATATCTATGGTTTATCATATGTATATAAGGTTTACTAATATATATCAAAGTTTACTTAAAGTATACTTGAGGTTGCTTCTGTTATGCCAAGGTTTATCCATAATGCACCTAAAACACAATCTAATTTTAGATATGAAAGTATACCTAAGGTTTACCAAAAGTATACTGTATGTTTACCCTTTTGTATAATGATGGCTTATTATTATATATGAGAGATTAGCTAAAGTTATTGATCATTTTTTTTGTGACTGGCATTTAATCTGTTTTATTATTTGCAATATCTTGATGTGATATTTTATTACTTTAGGAAGAGAGGCAAAAATGGATTAGAATGTCATGTCAAGTTTACAACAGTAGATTGCTATTTCCACTCATACATTACTAATTTGTATAAATGGCATGAGAAAAGTGATAAAGAAAGAAAGATAGATCTCTGATCTCTATTTCTAATAATGTAATTTCGTATACTATTTTGGGGCTACGACTTCAGTATAATTTGCCATGGGTAAAGGTGGACCATGTTCTTTTTCCTATTCATCTAAAAGATAAAGACCATTGGATTATGGAAATACTGAGTTTTGAGGACAAATGCATATGTTTATACAATCAGATGTCAAGTGCTCAGCAAAGGGTTACTGTTGCAAATGCTTTGAGGGTTTATTGTGTTATGCTTCCACTTTTTCTTTCTCTTGTTGGCACATATGATGGGAAGAGTCAAGAATATATGAAGTCTAAGGTGTATGATAGTAAGAATCCAGAAGATCCTTTTGATTTGGCAGAAGTTCAGGGTCTACCACAGTATGAATTTGCATGAGTATTGAATTGTGTTGTTTTTTTTTATATAACAAGTGATTGTTCTTTTCTAATTTTTTGTTTTTAATTTCTTTTAGTGATTGTGGTGTATTTGTTTGCCTTTTTGCTGAGCTCTTTATCATTGGGAAAGACATTCCATCTGAAGTTGCCATTGATTTGTATATAGATAGGCTTGTTGTGTCTTTATGGAAGTATGATCGAGAAAAATTGGATGGCACAGTTGAAAGCGAGGGCGAGGATCATGCATTTGGAAAGTTGAATAAAATAAAGAGGGATTAGTTTATGTGTGAGTTGTAAATTTTTACACTTTTGACTTACTTTTGTTTTTGTTTTGTTTTATTTTGTACTATGCGTTCTTTTATTTTGATATATATTATAAATGTTATTCATTTATATCATTGCTTCATCAATTTTTTAGTTTTTGATATTTTTTGTTATTATATTTGATTTTAATATTTTGTATAAAAGTACTGGTGTAAATATTGTTGTGATTTGCTGAAAGTTTACCGAATATTTACCAAATATTTACTCAAGGTTTATTGAAAGTTTACCAAATGTTTAAATATTTTCCAATTGTTTACTAAATATTTACCAAAGGTATACATAAATGAACCTAATGTTTTCCCTTAGTTTTACTAGAAGTTTACCAATTGTATACCTAAGGTTTACTGAAGAATTGTTTAGTAAATATTTACCAAAGGTATACCAAAAGTGAACCTAAAGTTTCCCCTTAGTTTTACGAGAGGTTTGCCAATTGTTTATCTAATGTTTATGCAAGATTTACTAATTGTTTATTAAAAGTTTACTGTTGCCAATGGTTTACCTAGGATTTCTAGTGTTCAGATGTTTGAGAAATACAATGATATACTTAAAAGAGATACAAAATGTATAGCTAAGGTTTTAGAATTATTATCATAATATATGCTGTTCATAATTGCTAAAAATTATATTTTGGTACATTTTTGCATGTTTTTCTGCTATGTCCATGTTGTCCACATTTGCTACATTTGTTTTGGGTTTTTATCTCCCATGGTGCTTGTATTCTTCTTCTTTTTTGGTCTTTCAGCTTTTATTCTTTCTTGTGGTGGCGTTACTTTTATTTCTTCAACTTCTGTTGGTATTTACCATATTGATAAGCTACCAAATGGATACACAGTTGCATCATACATTGCTAGAAGATTATTTTTTGTGTAGAAGTTTGTGCATTATGGATATGAATCTTGGTTTATATTTTTTAATGCTGCTAAAGCATGTGGACATGGTAGCTCATTAAGTCGAAATCTTTTACATGTACATGTTCTATTCTGCAAATTTACTGTGAATGGTATTTCCCCTTCTTGTATATTGAATAAATCATCGATTGATCCTTTTACCTGATTGGAAATAAATTTTTTTGTTATATCTGTTTTAAATTTTTATACAGTATATAAGGTATTAATACTCAAATTTACCTTTGGTTTACCTGTTATGTAGCTAATGTTTAGTAAAATTTACCATATATATTAAACATCTTTTAAAACTTTACCAGATATATAACAAATATTTACTATGAAATAGTATATATGTAACAAAAGTTTACCAGATATACTAGTATCTAAGCTATAACATATTTTACTGAATATTTAATAGAACCGGGTTTTTTTACCTGCATTTTCATTAATTGATGGTAGTTTTCTATTAGCATCTGTTCGGGTCTTCTAGCTAACTTTGTGAATATTGCTCTTGCATTGTTTCGATTCTTATATGTCCAATGTTGTACTAAACCTCGTAGATGCTCTAGTAATGTTGTTACCGGTAGCTCTCTAGCTTCTTTATTTATTGCATTAGTTGATTCAATAATGTTTGATGTCATCACTAAGTATCTATTGTTCATTGCATATGCTCTGGTCCATTTATGGTATCCAATTGATGTAAGATAAAGTCCGAGCCTTGTATCTATGCTGTCTACCTCTTTCATATTTCTTTCACATTCCTCTGTAGAATATTCTTTTGTTGCCTTAAGGAATGGTTCTTTTATGTTCTTTGCCTTCTTTTTGAAGTTTGTTTTGAGGTTGTTCAATAGGTGGTAGTGCATATACCGTGTGCAACTTCAGGATACACTTTTTTTTATTGCTTTTTGTATGCTGTCATGTCTATTTGATATTATTGACATTCTTTAAGACAACCAAATGCTTCTTTAACTTTTGTGAAGAACCATTCCCATGCTCCATCATTTTCAAAGTCGACAATTGAGAATGACAGCGGAAAGATTTTACCAGCTACATCTTGTGTTGATGTTGTCAGTATTGTCCCACCGTATTTTGCTTTTACAAATATGCCATCAACTACCATTGGTGGTTTGCAGTGTTTCTAGCCTTTTATTTTTGATGCATATAGTGCCAATAATGTGTTATTGTTCTCTTTTTTGAGGTTTGCAAATGAGCCTGGATTTTTTGCTTTTTTGTGTATACAAATTTTGGTAGTAGTGCATATGATTCATCTGGTTTATTCCTAACCATTTATTGTGCCTTTTCCTTTGACCTCTAAGCTTTCATAAAGCAGATCATTATGCCATGATCATTATTCATATCCTTTATAATATCATGTGGTTTGCATTTTCTTTTCTCACTAGCATGTTTTGGTTTGATGTAGTTAGCAACTATTTATGAAGTTGCTTGTCTTTAGTTTGCTAATCTGACTTCTAGAGAGCATGTGTGAATGTTATTGAATTTTTTGACTTAAATCATTTTTGTATTTCCTACCATTGTAAACATTTTAATCATAATATTAATTAGTAATGAATAGTGTTTTAGAAATAATTCAGTGAAGATATAGTAGAAAGGTTTAATTTATGTTTAACTAATAGTTACCAAAGGTTTACCAAAAGATTATCTAAAGTTTACCAAGAGTTTACCTAAGGTTTAATAGAAGTTAAGCTAAGGTTTAGACAAAGTTTACCCTAGGTTTATGAAAAGTCAATTTATTGTTGACCCAAGTTTTAACCACTGGTAATATTTAATGAATGTGTACTATGAAAATATAATACATTCATTGCATATTTACACAAGTTTTACTATATGTATGTGAAACATTTAGAATACTTTTGGAAATAAAAAGTTTACCTTTCGTTGAAACTCTAATGTACCATTTGCAATTGTTGTCTATGCATGTGGCAATATATGTCCTGGTGCAGGATTTTTTGACTTTGTATTGGAAGTGTTTGTTTATTGCATAGAAGCTCAATTCCTTTTTAAATGTCTCATTGTCTACATATGTCTGATTTTTTGCAATTTCAATTGTTGTTATTGCATCAGTTATAAATG
The DNA here is from genome assembly GCA_949630135.1 of Balakata baccata. Lineage (NCBI taxonomy): Eukaryota > Viridiplantae > Streptophyta > Magnoliopsida > Malpighiales > Euphorbiaceae > Balakata > Balakata baccata. The sequence continues at coordinate 50,077 of CATIWF010028260.1, forward strand.
TTGATATTGGGCTTTCAACTTCGGCGTTGACATTAAATACATATTGGGCTTTAAAATTTGGCGTTGACATCAAATACATCTTTTGATAATGTATTTGCCTAATTTAAAAAATCTAGAGATTGGTTTTGTTCTTCAGTATTCGTCGACTAGTTTTTTGATATTGAAATTGTGTATCTATTTGCTGATTCAGCTCCATATGCTCTTCATTTTAGAGATAAGCAAGTCTGAAGTAGCTTTGATCAATAAGTCTTTGTTGTACAGTTATGTAGAGCGGTAGCTTTGTGATATCTGTTTGGTTTTTCTTAATTTCTAATGTATTTTTCTCAATGTTTAAAGGTGGATGATTGTCCCTTAACTTATATTGTATGTGAATAGTGTTGAGCTCTTTGTTTAAATAGAGATTGTCATATAAAAATTCTAAGCAAGTTGTCAAAGTTGCAACTAATTGCAATCAATATGCCATTAACTCTGAAATTGGTATTATTCAACTGTTCATCCCACTTGCTGCTATGATGTATGACCATTGGAATGTTTTCCATTTCTTCCTGCAAATTTGAAAATTATCAATGAAATATTAACTATATTAGATTAGAAGTTAACCTGATATTTACCAAAGGTTTTCCAAAAGTGAAACTAAGCTTTTCCTAAGGTTTACCAGATGTTTAGCAAATGTTTACCAAATGTTCACCAGAAGTGAACTGAAGGTTTTCTCAAGATTTAGCAGAAGTTTACAAATGTTTACTAGAGGTTTAGCAAAGATTTTTCCAAGGTTTACTTGAGATTTACCAAATGCTTACCAAATATTTACTGGAGGTTTAGCAAAGGTTTTCTGAAGGTTTAACAGAAGTGAACCTAAGATTTACCAAATGTTTACTAGTAGTTTACTAGAAGTGAACTGAAGGTTTTCTCAAGGTTTACTAAAGATTGACCAAAGGTTTAGCATATGTTTACTGGTAGTTTAGCAAGGGTTTTCCCAAAGTTTACTAGATGTTTACTAAAAAATTTACCAAGTGTACCAAAAATGAACCTAATATTTTCTCAAGGTATACCAAATGTTTAGCTAATGTTTATAAAATGATTATAGAGGGTTTAGTAGAATTTAATCTTAAAACATTGCAAAAGTTTTGCAATTGTTTTCTTATCATGTTTCAATGATTTATTAGAGATTTATAGAGGTTTATAAATATGTAAGAGATATCTACTGATTGTTTAGCATTATGCAATAGATGTTCACTAATGGTTTACCAGATGTATACCACTTATCTTATTATGATTTTAGAGTAGACATTGTAAGATGATTGAATATGATCGGTGAATGCAGAATTTATTGTTTCTTATTTGATTCATTCAATGTGCACTACAAACGAAATTAAACATACGTTATTGTGTTGTTATAATCGATAATCACAGAAAATAATCAAATGAAATTACGATTTGGTGAAGTGGACGACGAATAGATTTCTGGTTGTGATTAGAAATCCGAGAAACGAGATCTAATTTCTAGTTGTAAGATGATTAGGATGAAAGTTTGAATGATTTATAGAGTGATTTGAAGATGAAATGAGATCGAGAAAGAGAGTTGATTGTGAGAGATTATAGTGTGATATTTTAGGTTCCTAAATTTGAAAAAGTAAAGATTATTTTTTGGTATTTTTGAAAAAAACTTTAGTAACAAGTTTTTATGTAAATAATGTGGTGCCTTCTTCTATTTATGTAAATTTCCCAATTTTTTGATGTGTCAAACTATATGTGATGAAATTGTCTATTCACAATATCTTTCATGTGATGGATAAGACTTTTGAAGCACCCAGAAGTAAACCATATTATATAATAAATATGTTAACTATTATTATATATAAATATAAATAAAACTTAAAAAAACACACATTAGTAAAACTAAAGTTAAAATATATTAGTCACTGTAACCAACCAAATCATCAAATTTGAGAAAGAAAAGAAGGGCTGAAAAAATTGAAATACAACTTGGAAAAATTACTACTTATCTTTCTGGTTTAACATAATACAGTATTACTTTCCGAGATTTGAAAATATATGATTTATCTCATTTGGTTTATGATAATCTGTTAGATTTTCTATTAAAAAGACATTAGACTGGGGTTAAATGATAAAAAGAAAATTACTATTTATCTTCTGAAATTTGATTTATTACCCTTTGTAAGTTTGATCTATTGTACATTGTACTAGTATTTCCCTGAGTAAAAGAATATTTTTTCTGACTAACAGTAAATGTCTTAAAATATAATTTAACGGAGATAAAATAAAGAGAGTAAATCATATAATTTTTAAAACTCAGAAGTATTATTGTATTATGTCAAACCACAATAGTAAATAGTAATTTTCCTTTATAATTTTTGTTCCTCAAAGGTGGGGCAATGAGATTTTGGGTAAGAAAAGGAGTAACTATATATATATATATATATATATATATATATATATAAAGAAATTAAACTAATTGTAATAATTTTAGGGAAATTTACACATTCCATCAAAAGTGGAAAGTTTTTTTCAATTATACTGGCAAAAATTTCGTGTTTTCAATTCCGTTGTTTGCATTTTTATTTTTACCAGGTTTTCATTTTTTTTTCAAATATTAGATTTTACTATGTATTTAACTTATTTTTCATTTAATTAAGATAGAAAATGATTATTTTTCACATTTTAAACATAGATTAATAATTTATTAACTTGCATAACTACTATTAATCTTTATGCATACATTTATTTATTTTCAATCATTGCTTAATTCACTTAATTAGTAAAAAATATGTAAAATTGAATTTAATTAACTTAATTAGCAAAGTAAACCTTGAACAAACCTTAATTGCAAGAAAAAATTTTTTTAACTTGTATATAATTAACTTAATTAAGGTTATTAATTTGGTAAACCTTAGGTATATCTTTGATAATTTTTAGTTGAGATATTAACCTGATGTAGGGTAATTTTTGAGTAAATATTAGGTAAATCTTAGATAAATCTTGGAAAAATTTTATATAACTTCAACTTTGATTAATTTTGTTGTAATATTAGGTAAATTTTGGATATAACTTGAATAAATCTCGCTTATTAAAAAAAACTTGAGTAAACCTTAAGTAAATTCTTGATAAACTTTTTGTAACTTTAATTTTCATTAATTTTGTAGTAAACTTTGGCTAAATCTTAGTGAACTTTGAGTAAATTTTGGGTAAACTTTGAGTAATTCTTGGGTAAATCTTGAATAAACCTTGTGTAACTTTAATTTTCATTAATTTTTTGGTAAACATTGGGTAAATCTTGAATATAACTTGAGTAAATTTTAAATAAATATTTGATAAACATTTTGTAATTTTAATTTTCATTAATTTGTGGTAAGCCTTGGGTAAACGTCAAGTAAACCTTTGGCTATCAATTGTCTTTATGCATGTATTTATTTATTTTTTAATTATTATTTAATTAACTTAATTAGCAAAACAAAAATGTAAATTTATATTTAATTAACTTAATTACCAAAGTATACTTTGGATAAACTTTAATTACTAAAGGAAATATATAAACCTGTATTTAATTAACAAAATTAAGGTTATTTACTTTGATAAACTTTTGGCTAGATCTTTAGTAAATTTTGGATAAATCTTTGAACAAACTTTTGGTAAACATTGGGTAATCTTTTAGTAAACATTTGGTAAATTTTTGATAAACATTGGGCAAATATTTGGTAAACTTTAAGTAAACGTCTAGTAAAACTTGGATAAACCTTAAGTAAATATTAGATAATTATTGGATAAACCTTAATAAATCTAGAGTAAATCTTGTGTAACTTCAACTTTCATTAATTTTCTTATAAAGATTGGGTATTACTTAAGTAAACCATAAGTAAATCTTTGATAAATTTTTCGTAACTTCAATTTTTATTAATTTTGTAGTAAATATTGAGTAAATATTTGGTAAACATTGGATAAAAATCGAGTAAATCTTGGGTAAACTTTGAGTAAATTTCAGGTAAACCTTGGATAATTTTTGAACAAATCTTGGTAAATTTTGAGTAAATTTTGTGTAACTTCAATTTTCATTAATTTTTTTGTAAACATTTGGTATAACTTAAGTAAGTTTTAAATAAATTTTTAATAAACCTGTTGTAACTAAAATTTTCATTAATTTTGTGATAAACATTGGGTAATTCTAGAATAAACTTTAGTAAATCTTCAATAAGTCTTGTGTAACTTCAACTTTCATTAATTTTCTGACAAACGTTGGGTAAATCTTAGGTATAACGTGAGTAAACCTTAAGTAGATTTTTGATAAAACTTTTATAATTTCAATTTTTATTAATTTTATGGCAAATTTTGGGCATATTTCGGTTGAACTTTGATTTTCTGTATTTTTCTAAATATTTTAGGAGCTTGAGGCATATTTGAAAAAAAATTAGGGCACTTGGTTTTTTTGAAAAAAATTTTAAAGGGTAAATTTTTATAAATGTATTGGCGTTTTTTTCCATTTTTGTAAAATTCCCACTAGGTGAAATTACACGGAATACATGATTTGTAAATTTTTTTTCATTTTTACTGACGCATGTACTATGTTTTCATTGCCATTTTTTATATTTTCAATTTTGCCGATTTTTTTTATTTTTTCTTTGCAAATATGAAATTATAGCACTTATTTATCACATTTTTTCATTTAATTGAGACTGAAAATGATCATTTTTTATATTTTAAACATAGATTAAAAATTTAATTAACTTTTATTATCACCAATTGTCCTTATGCATGCATTTAATTATTTTTTAATTATTATTTAATTAGCATAATTACCAAAAGAAATATGCAAATTTATATTTAATTAACTCAATTATCAAACTAAACTTTGGGTAAACTTTAATTACCAAAGAAAATATATAAACTTGTATTTAATTAACTTAATTAAGGTTATTTTCTTTGATAAACTTTTGGCTAAATTTTTGGTAAATTTTGAGTAAACATTTGGACGAACATTTAGTAAACATGTGGTAAACTTTTTTTGTAAACATTGGGTATTACTTTGGTAAACATTTAATAAATATTTGGTAAACTTTTTTGGTATATATTAGGTAAATATTTGGTAAATTTTGGATAAGCTTTTAGTAAAACTTGGGTAAACCTTATGTAATCCTTGGATAAATCTTGAGTAAATCTTATGTAATTTCAACTTTCATTAATTTTTTTTATAAAGATTGGGTACTACTTGAGTATACTATAAGTAAATATTTGATAAATCTTTTGTAACTTCAATTTTCATTAATTTTGTAGTAAACCTTGGATAAATATCGGTAAATATTGAGTAAACATTGTATAACTTCAACTTTCATTAATTTTGTTGGAAACCATGATTTATAATTTGAGTAAACTTTATAAGTGAATTTTTGATAAATCTTTTTTAACTTCAATTTTCATTAATTTTGCAGTAAACTTTGGATAAACTTTGAGTAAACATTAGATAAATCTTGGTAAATGTTGAGTATAACTTGTGTAACTTTAATTTTTATTAATTTTCTTGTAAATATATGGTATAACTTGAGTAAGTTTTAAGTAAATTTTTAATAAACCTTTTATAACTAAAATTTTCATTAATTTTGTGATAAACCTAGGGTAATTTTTGGATAAACCTTAGTAAATATTAAATAAACCTTATATAACTTCAACTTTCGTTAATTTTCTGGTAAATATTGGGTATAACTTGAATACACTTTAAGTAAATCATTGACAAAACTTTTGTAACTTCAATTTTCATTAATTTTAAGGCAAACCTTGAATAAACTTTAGGTAAACATTGATTTTTAGTATTTTTGTAAATATTTTAGGAGATTAAAGCATATTTGAAAAAACATTAGGGCGGTTCATATTTTTGAAAAAAAATTTAAGGAGTGATATTTTTATAAATGTATTGATGTTGTTTTTTCCATTTTTGTAAAATTTCCATAATTTTATTTGAAGTAGAGGCTGGCGGTGGCCCTATCAACCCCCACCTATGTCCATCACTGCGTGGATCATATTAATATTTTTAATGAGCTTAGCAACAAACATTAAAATTGATGAAGAGAATCATATTGAGAATTTAAGGGATAAAAAAAACTTATAATTGTTATAACTATCTTTTTTTTAATAATTATCTTTATTTTATTAATAATGTGAGGTGAAAGACCACCTTAGTCAAGGACTAAGGTGATGAAAAAAAACCATTTCCTAAATTAAGCAAAAAGAATCCAAACCAAAACCAAAGTACAACTCGAAGAAGAACTGAAAAAACAGGAATGTAAGACAATAGAAAGCCTATCCAAATTACCTAAGATGCTTCCTCTTGTTGCTACAGCACTGAATTCCGATAGGCGACATAATAATACAGGACATAGAATAAGGGTAGCTCATATGTGAAGCTTTAAACCACTGTGAAACTTGGTTAAAGATGCAAAAAATCATTGATCGAAAATCTAGATTAACATTATTGAAGCATTTCTTGTTTCGATATAGCCAAAGTGACCACATAATAGAGTGGAAGAGAGTTTGCCAAAACTCTTGTTGAATTCTTCCATAAACAAAATCTTCCCAACACATAGTAGAACTGAGAGAGAGAGATCCCATCATTAAAGTTGCAACCATCTGAAAAAGAAGCACCAAAATTTCTATGAGAAATTACAGTGAAGAAGAGAATGGTCTATGGTTTTGCCAAATTTGCTGCAGAACAAGCAACAATTCACAGATAAGGGACACAAATTTCTTTGAAAGAGAATGTCACGAGTTACCAGCTTGTTCTTGAAGGCAAACCACACAAATAACTCAATATGTGTTGGGAAAATATTTAACCATGATCTTAGAACTGCACTTGTAGTTGGATATTTGCAATTGAGGAGGGTTATGTACGTAGATTTCATCGTATGCTGCCCATATTTATCTACCCTCCAAGTAAGTCGATCACATGTATTCTATTCCATCTTTACTAAAGTCAGGGTTTGTAACAGGTCATAAGAATGTTGACTCTCTACACCGTTAAACTCTTGTTTCCAGTCAAAGGACCAGTACCAAACATCATTCACCCAAGAACCCATCTCACCAATAAAGGAAAAACAATTGGTTGCAAATTCAAAAAGATTCGGTACTTAATTGCCAAGGAGGTCCTTCCACACCATATGTCTATCCAAAAAGGAACACTAGATCCATCACCCACTACGAAAAGAATATTAGATTGGACAAAGTGAGAAAATGCATCATCAATTTGAATGGATGATACAATTTAGTTCCAAAGATTAGAAAAATTTCTTCTTGGAATCACAGTATCTACTCTCGTGGCCCCATATTTGTGACGAACTACAGTTGTCCACAGCTTGCCATTTCCTAATGGAGGTTCCAAAGTCATTTGAATAGAGAGCCTAATTATGAGTGGTAATATCACAAATTCGCAAACCACCATTAATTTTTTGCTTAACCAAATCTTCCCAACAGACCCTATAGAGTTTATTCGTTGAATGGCCTCCACTCCAAAAGAAAGCCCTGATGTGCTTGTTAATAACTCTGGCTACTAAAACAGGGATCTTGAAAATAGATAGATAATATAAGGCCATCAAAAGGATGCTTAATTTGATGAGTGAAAGGCCATCAAAAGGATGCTTAATTCTCAATGATCGAATGCCAAGTTGAAACACAATTTGATGATGGACCCAAAGTTAATCCAAGATAAGAGAGGCACAGCTGAAACTTCATAGTAAATTTTTGCTGTAATGGTATTGATATCGTCTATGTCAACCTTAACACCCATAATAGAGCTTTTAAAAAAAATTAATCCTTAGGCTTGAAATAAGAGAAAATCAGCGTATCATTCTTGCTATGTTTTGAAAATATGATATTGAGTCCCTAGAGAAGATAAACATATCATCCGCAAACTGTATGTGAGTTACAACTGGACCTTTCTTAGAAGTTAATAGCCTGTAAGCTAGTTACTGTCATGCATGAGTTATCAAGTAATAGAAAGTTTCCATAACCATAATAAAGAGGAAATGAGACAAAGGGCAACCTTGCTTGACACCATTGAATATCTTGAATTCCATAATAGGGGTGCCATTAACAAGGATGGAAGATTTTGAGCCTGCAAAACATTCAAGAATCAAGCTACAACATCTATTGCCAAAGCCTATATTGTTCATTACCTAGAAAAGGTAATCCCATTTTATTGTATCAAACGCTTTCTCAAAATAAATCTTAAAGAGATAGCAACTCCTATTTTATTTATTTTTGGATCAATAATTTCACTAGCAACAAGAAAACCATCCAGGTTTTGCCATACTGCAACGAGTCCATAACCAGCTTCAAACAATTTGTAAGTAGCTTGGCTACTTGTATTGACCATGTACCAAAGAGATTGGCTGGAAGTCCTCAACTCGATAAGCATTACTTCTTTTGGAGCTAGAGTGATAAAGGATCTTGATATCATCAAGCAATTTTCTAGTTAGATAGAAGCTATTGATGAGCATCCAAACATCATCTTTAATGAATTTCTAAGATTTCTTGTAGAAGAAAAAATTGAAACCATCTGGTCCGGGGGACTTATAAGAGCCACATGACTACATAACATTGTGTATCTCCTCAATTGCAAATGGTTTGTCTAGATCAACAACTTGGGCCAAAGATAGCTGCCGAAATTCCAAGCCATTGCTGGTTCCCGAAGTAAAGGAAGCTGCATTGAAATGCCTAAAGAAGTGGTCATAGAAAGCATTAGAGATTGAGACTTGATCTTGTAAAGTCTAAGAACTAAAAAAAATTTTGGGTATGAAGTTACGCCTCAACTTGCTTAAAGCATGTGTGTGAAAACATATGGTATTCCTGTCCCCCAATTTACACTAGGTAATTCTTGATTTTTGACGCCATATGCTTTGAGTAATAAGAATCTCGATATTTTAAGGAAGAAAAAGCTCACTTTCTTATAAATTTAGAGATCGATCATCAGCAATAAAATCAAGTTTATGAATCTCAGACTCAATTGTAATGATATAAGTATTAAAATTCCTATATGGTTCTTGATTCCAAGTACTTAGGAAATTTTTAGCTTGCGAAATTTCAAGGACATAAGCAGGAACTGTGGCAAAGAAATCCAGACTGGTGCACTAAAGAATTGAAATCTGGAGCTGTGCATCAGCAGTTCAGCAACTGGAAAGGTTTTGGACCCGAATTTATAGTGTTATCAGAAAAGCATAGCATAAAATGGTCTCAAGGCACTCTTGGCGAAGCCACAAGACAAAATTACGAAAAACATCAAGCTAAAGATGATTATGAATGCTTCATCAATACTACTTCTGAAAACATTGTTCCATTAAGTGAAATTTGTCCCCTGTAAATCAATATCCACCAGCATATTAGTTGAAATAAAATTCGTAAAATGCTGGATACTTGTAGATAAGGCTACTAGAGGATCTCACTCTAATGGATGGAATATTTAGTTAAAGTCATTAATGAGGAGGAAAGGCAGGTTGAATTTGCTGCAATAAAGTCTTCGAGTTTTGCCCAAAGCTCAATCTGTAAATTGATGAAATTAGAGTAGGGACCATAAATTGCAATCATGCAACATTACAATTGATCCATAAGAAGCGTCCCCTGAATAGCCAACCAATGTTGACTCGATTTGATTTGATTGCATGAAAAGGATGCCTTATCCCAAGTAATTAGTAAACCTCCAGAGCCATTGACAGAAGCACTTGAAAAAGCCCAATCTATATTAAGCATACCCCAAAGAGATCGTATGGTAGAGAAATTAATAGCAGTGTATTTTGTTTCCACAAGAACACCAATATTAGCTTTCTTTTTCAGTAGAAATTTCCAATAATGTTTAATTTCTCTAGGACCTCCAAAGCCACGACAATTCCAACCTATAACACTTACCATTTTGACATAAGAATTCCAGAAAAGGAGCATGGTAATGTGCCTATTGGAGAGATACTTCCAGCGAAGGTGGTCATTAGCGATAACATTAATTAAAGTCTTAGTAACATTCTTCTCATTCTCAGCCAATGAAAACCCATGTTTCCTGCCTAGATCATAGGTATCTGCCGCTTTTGAATTACAAGACAAGGTAGTAGTAGATAAGTGTTTTAGATTCACCCTTGCAATATCACTTTCACTTAGATTCCATACTGTGTTTGAAGACAATGTCTTTTGGGCATGTTCATAGCATTTAAGAGATAGCTTCTTTCCCTCACGTAACTTAGCACTCTACTAAGGATATGGATTTATAGTTGGTTCTTATTTTTTTTGGGAAAAGTTCAAAAACTGGTTTTCTACTTTTGTAACTTTAAGTATAAAATATTTTTTTGTGCAAAACGAATTATATGATTTGCGCTGTTAGCAATTTTAAGTATATACGACTAACACCATTAAAAAATGCTGATGTGATACTAATTCTCTTTCATACTTGCATTTCTCTTATCCTACATGGCACTACATATCATTTAATAATACATTTTAATAATTTAAAAAGATTAAAATAAAAAAAATAAAATCTCTAATCTAACTCTTCTCCTCCAACCCACCCACCATCACCCCTTCCCATGGCATTCAATTCGGCCACCAACTCTGTCGTTAAAACCACTGTCTAGCCACTAGCTTCATTTGGTCACTCCCTTCCCCTAAACTAGTACCGACTTAAAATTCATATAAAAAGCAAGAAAATTCGAAAAAATCCAAACAAGAAAAATGACTTCCACATTGAATCTAAAAAAGAAAATTCAATCTCATAAACAAGATTCTCCAAACAATTCCAGAAAATTTACTAGGAACAAGAAATAAGAAATTTATAAAAAATTCAATTTCAGAAACAAGAGAACCCAAACAATCTCATCATATCAACACCAATATTTAGAATATATAGAAAATTCAAATCTCAAATCCATGACTCAATCAATGCCCCAATACCAATTTCATACAATTTCAGTAATGAAAAATCCCAAATTAGAAATTTATTAAAAAACTCAGCACCAATTAATTTTTAAATTCGGCTATGACTCACTTATTTCTTAAAAACACAGTCAATGTTCAACAACTTCCATTCATTCTCTCAAGAAAAACTAACATAAATATACTAGAAAACAAGGAATTGAGGAAGCAAAGCTTGGATCTGTCGAAGAGAGTGGAGAAACACTTGGATCTTCTCATTGGAACGAGATTAGTGAGGAGATGGAAAATCCACGATGGAATGCAAAGGTAGCAACAACATATAGCAAATAACACAGGAGGGAAAAGACGAGGTGGTTGACACTTAAGGCTGAAGGCGAGGTGGCCAGCTTGAGGTTGGAGGCGGCTGAAGTAAATAAAGAGAAAAGGAGATAGAAAAGTTAGGTTTTTTTTTAATTTTTAAATTGGTGAAAGGAAAGGTAGGATAGAGAAAGTATTGCCATGTAGGAAGGAGAAAGCCATATAGAGAGAGAATTAGTGTCACATTAGTATTTTTTAACGGTGTTAGTGGTATGTACTTAAAATTGCTAACGGTTCAAACTGCATAATTCGTTTTGCATAAAAATATATCATGTATTTAAAGTTGTAAAAGTGGAAAACCACAAGTCTGTTTTTGTAACTTTTCCTTATTTATCTTGTACTTGGAATGATTGACAGATGGGCTAGTTGAAGTTTGGTTCTGATTATATGATTTTGGGCCTTCTGGACTATGAGTATCATGACACCCTGCTTCAATCATCAATATTGGGTTGTTTGGGGATTGTGAATATCATGACACCCTGCTTCAATCATCAATATTTGTTTGGTACAATGGAGATAGAATCTCCTATACATGGGACTGCCACGTGTGAGGAGTTATAATGGAAATTTTATAAAAATAGAAAAAAATGATAAATATTTACAAAAATACAGTTTCCAATTTTTTTTTTTAAAAATACCGAAAATTAAGATTTATCTGAAATTTACCCATTATTTATTGTAAAATTAATGAAAATTGAAGTTACAGAAGTTTTATCGAAAATTTACTTAATATCTATTCAAGTTATATCATGAGTTACCCAATATTTACTAGAAAATTAATGATATTCAATATTTACCAAAGAATTACCCAAATTTTACCTAAAATTTATCCAAAGTTTACAACAAAATTAGGGAAAATTGAATTTACAAAAAGTTTATCAAAAATTTACTCAATGTTTATTTAAGTTATATCAAATGTTTATAAAAAAATTAATAAAAGTTGAAATTACACAAGATTAATCAAAAATTTACTTAAAATTTACTCAAGTTATATCCAATATTTGCAAGAAAATTAATGAAAGTTGAAGTTACGTAAGGTTTACTCAAGATTTACCAAGGTTTATTCAATAATTACCCAATGTTTACTCAAGATTTACATGAGGATTGTCCAACATTTACCAAAAAATTAATAAAAATTAAAGTTACAAAAAGTTTATCCAAAATTTATCTCAAAGTTTACTTAAAATTTACCACAAAATTAATAAAAGTAGAAATTATATAAGATTTATTCAAAATTTATCAAATATTTACCTGATGTTTACCATAAAATTAATGAAAATTGAAGTCACAAAAAATTTATTAAAAATTTATTTAAGTTTTATTCAAGTTATATCCAAAATTTACCAAATGTTTATAAGAAAATTTATCAAAGTTGAAGTTACATAAGATTTACCTAAGATTTATAAAATATTTACCCAATATTTATCCAAGATTTATCCAAATATTGAGTCAATCTCTTAACTAAAATGTATTAAAGATCTACTCAAAGTTTATCAAAGTAAATAAACTTAATTAAGTTAATTAAATATAAGTTTATAAATATATTTTTTTGTAATTAAGGTTTATCTAATGTTTATTTTGGTAATTAAGTTAATTAAATTTAAGTTTACATTTTTTTCTAATTAAGTTAATTAAAAAATGATTAAAAATAAATAAATACATGCATAAAGATAAATGATGGCCATGCAAATTAATAAAATTCTTAATTCATATTTAAAATGTGAAAAATAATTATTTTATGTCTTAATTAAATATAAAATGTGTTAAATACACAGTAAAATTTAATATTTAAAAAAAACTGTAAAAATTAAATTACAGAAACTTAGAATAAAAATATATAAGTTTTGATGGTAAAATTGAAAAAATATTTCAAAGTAAGTGTTACATGTAAATTTCCTTGTTATATATGATTCAAAACATGTGAGGATATTTCCTCGTCAGATACTGCATCCACTGATTTTGAATCACCACAATCTTCAGCCAATTTGAAAGTCGAATTATGCTTTGCCTCACCGGAGTGGGATGCCTCCTCATTGGAAACACCATTGGAACTAGAGAAGTCTTTAGAAAAACAAGAGCTTGCAAAAGTGTTCTAAGATAAAATTAAAGGATGATTAAAAAAATTCCCGACAATGGTCTTCTTGGACAAAATAGGAAATTTGAAGTCATCATGTGTAATAGTAAGAGACCTGCTAATAATATCAGGTGTTGTGCTAATAAGAATCCTTGCAACATCATACCTGGCTTTGTTTACAGTATCGGGATCTAAAGTAATGAAATTCCAAACAAAATTTAGAGATCCAGGTAAAGACCTTTAGTTTTTCTTGACAAGAGAAAAAGACAGTAGAACCAAGGACCCTCCTATAGGCACAACGGTGACACAATCATGTCCTGCTTCCATGACAGACTTTTGAACCGTAAGAATATTTGTTGGATCCTGTACAGTGGCAATAGCTAAACTATTCAACCAAGACTTTGTTGGCCGGGAGCGGAAGCATTTATTAATTTGGATTAAGGGAAGTTTTAGGTCTCGGTCAAAATTATAAATTTCAAAATTTTTTAATTTTATCGAAACATACAATCAAATATTGCATGACATGAAAATACACTTTTCATGTTAACCTTGAGCATTTATCTATAATTTTTAACAAAACATATTTTGTTAACTTTTATGGATAAAATCCATTTTGCCAAGATCATCCCATGATTTAAAAAACAAAATGGAAAAATAAAAGGATTATGATAAACCTTTTATTACTGAGATCACCAAGGTGCAAATCAAACAAAAAGACCAAAAGCTTTGTTTGCGTTGATGAAACTCCTTTTGCTAGTTCCAGATGTATGATCACAAATTTCTCCTTTGAATCAAAGAAAAATTTTGAGAGAAAACAAAATTTTCTCCCACTTGAAATCTGAGGAACCGTCTCAAGTTCCTTAATCCCATACACCATATACCATTAATCCTTCTAAAGGATTAATGAAGTGGTTGGCCGAATTTAAGTTTTCTGACTTCCCTTTTTTTTTTTTTTTGACTTTTGATTTTTTTTTTATAAATTTTGATTTATGATGCAATGATGGTGCAACAATTGTATAGCTCATTTCTAGCTACCATCATTAATCATAGAATCAATCTTCTCTTCTATTATAGTGATAATTACTTTAATATACCACTATAATTAATTTAATTAACAACTTAATTAAATTATTATAATTTTAATTAAC